>OX104116.1:15451787-15718176 GCA_944474755.1 Limnoperna fortunei | reverse complement strand
AATGACCAGCTCACAGATAAAGCAGAAACTGTTTTGGTTTTTGGTTTATGCACATATATAAATGTACATTTTACAGCACTTTTAAGTTATTTATGACTTTGGTTTATAATATTTTTTCTTCTGAAATTTAAGATGGCCAACAATCTCCTCAAGGTAAGAGAAGTTTCATGGGTGATGTAAAGGAAACTTTGCAAAATGGAGTAAATTCTCTGAATAATATTTCCCTGCATGCCATCATCCTGAATAAAACCCAAGAAGGCATAAACATTGGATTAAAAAGGTCCAAACAATTAGCTGAGATGTTTAATAATGGTGATGGTACAAACCTGCATGATTCTTCTAAACAAAAACCCGACCCAAGTATAGAGAAAAAAACACAGAATGAATTCAAAAATGGCACCCTTGTAGGAAACAACAAACCTCAAAAATCAGATGATTTAAAAAAAACCAAAGATGACACCAAGTCAGTAATCCAAGGTGAAGATGATCAACCGAAAGATACAATTAAATCTGAAAAAAAGAAAGAAGACCGTAATGTGGCAAAAACAGAAAAGGATGATGTTGGTTACGATGACGATGATGACAATGAACTTGCTGACAACAGGGTGGAGGTAGTATTAGATGCAAGCCATCTTCCCAGGTCAAAACTGTCAATTCCATTCCAATCCTTACCAATCCATGATAGAATTTTAAAAAAAAATTGCTGATTTCATTGATGTTAGCTTGACCTGATTGTGAAATCCTCAACACCAAAAAAAGATAATGAATAATTTTCTTATAAAATTTTTCTCCATAAAACAAAATGTTATACACAAATTTATTTGCTGATTTTTGATTAGATCATGCAGCTTTGTATGCTTTGTTGGTAAACGCTGATTTCATTACATTTACCACCTGTGGGTTCATTCATAATATAATGGTGACAGATTCTGGGAAGATGGAAGCTTGTTAGCTATGATAATATGTATGGCACATGTATACCAATCATTTTTGTTACATTTTCACAATTTGCTTTGTTCTATAGTGCATGTATTTATGGATAGTGCATGGTGAAACAAAATTATGTTAGACTTTGTAAAAGTCATTTGTAGTATAAAGTGTCTATTAGTGTTATTTATATATTATATATATTCTAGCGGCCGAGTGGCTAGTGGTTAAAGAATTTAATCATTAACTTTTGATCTTATGCCTGTCTACACTGGGGAAAAGTGGGTTCAAGTCTGACTGCCCTGGAATATACTGGCTAACTTTGTCAGGGTTTCATGGACACAGAAACCCTGACTTGTGATGATGGTCTGACTGCTGATGTACTAGAATCCAATTTTATTGACAAGGATTACCCATGTTCCTACCAAAGGTTAGGGTTTTGTCCAGGTATTCCGGGTTCCTAACTCAATAAAACTGGATGTTATGATATAACTGAAAAAAATTGTTGATGCTAAACACCATTCCAACTAGCAAAACAAAATACATTCTGCACTGAACAAGGTTTTGTATAATAGAAAATCATACAGCACTAACCAGTTTTACTCCGGGTATTATTTCCTTTATTAGTTGTTGTGTATTGGGCATATAACATATATTAGCTATATTTATTCAAGCGATTTTAGAATCTTTGGTAAAAGTACGCATATCTGTAAGATTAAGTTAATAATAACATAGAGCAAGCAATATTTCAGCTATATTCAGGATGTGCATTGTTGTAAGAAAAATTCTAGTTGACTTTACAATCACACTATTGTAACATGTGGTTTATTTTCTGTATAAGAATACAAAGTTAAAACCTGCAATAAACATAGTTCATCTTGAAGGAACTCCCAAAACTCTCCATAAACAGTGTAATACAGGTTGTTTTTGTAGGAATGCATACTGTTTATATATTGACCTCTTAATACTGCATGAAATATTAAATTAAATCTGATTAAAATCAGCTGTTATGTTCGCTCCGTATACTACGTTACTACGCCACTAGTGGGAGTAATTCTGCACCTCAATCCACTAACTGTACTAGATTGAAGTAAATAATAGTGAAAGGATTGAATTATTTGAAGCAGAAATCATTCTAATCAATATTGTTTTTCTTACACTGATCAAATTTATTCTTCATTTTAGGAAAGTAGAGACCAAAAAAAGACACCCGTTGTAAGAATTTATTTAATATTTTTTTTATTTTTTGTGGTGAAAGGATGGGGTGGGGAGCATATTTATAGTTGTTTCAAAAACTTTCTGCCCTTCCATCTCTCATAGTTTTGTCCTAACCAAAACTGTTTGACATGTTGACTTCAGACTTGGAGGTTCAATAGTTTGTGATATTTATTAGTGCAATGGGCAGTGACTGTCTCTAAACCTGCAATTGTTGTTGAGTGATCTCCCTTAGTTTATTTTTCTTTTCAAGAAATTAACTTAAAAACTTAAAACTTAAATAACTTAAAAACTTCTAGAATGATTCTCTCTATATCAAAGATAATGAAATATCTGCTGTGAGAACTTGGACCTAGGCATGTAAACCTGGAAAGTTTATTTATCTGAATAATAAGTTTTGCTTCACCCAAATTTGACAATGAATCTTGTATAAAGTGATTATGTCTGGTGTGTGACAAATGTCGCTCAAAGGCATGAGATATAAAAAGGTTTTCAGCATGTAGTGTTAAACTTGGATTTGCATTAAATCTTTACAAGATATATAAAGGTGTAGGACCACCATAGTTTTTTTACTCTTTGGCTATATTAAAATTTGATAATTTTGACTTATCCTAGAAAATTTACCTTTGTTTCAAATTAAGTCACACTTCTGTCCCCTATAAAAATGCACTGGCTGAACATTCTGTCAAAATTTCACAATATGTTTCATGGCACTTAACCTGAAGTCCACGTGGTCTAAAAATCTACTTTCACTTTCTATTTCAGTCCAAAAATAGTGCTTGTCCCTAATTGACTCTCAACATTTTTATGTTCATTTAAAACCAATAAAACTTTATCCTCAAGTTTCCTAGAATATTCAGCTTTCCAAAAATACCAAATTTATTCTGGTATCATGTGCGGTTCAAATTCTATATGATGCAAGAGTGAACCTGTCTGTTGACTAGTACTACTTTTACCTACAACCTCTGGACTGGTTCCCAGTATTTGGTGGTCCTACACCTATTAAGGTTTTCAGCATGTGGTGTTAAACTTGGATTTGCATTAAATCTTTACAAGATTCTTAAAGATGTTTGAAATACAGACACAAAAGAGGATATTTGCGTATATATATATTGTTATTTTACAAAAATATAAAATTCTGGTCAGCAAATTTCAGTTTTATTCAAATCAACCAGGGACCTTGGTAGCCAGGTAGTTATGGTAGGTGGTCATCTTACATTGATCACATGGCCTGTCTATATGTGGTAATAAGCATGAGCTTTACTGACTGCAGGGTGTGGGTGTCTTCCACCTTAATTGACAAGTATTGCAAGTTTTCCTGAAGGTTGGGGTTTTCTCTGACTTCCTCTCTCACTAAAACTTGGATGCCATGATGTAGTTGAAAATTGCTGAACATGGCATTAAACTTCATTCAAACAAACAAAAAAACATCAACAAAATTCTGTAAGCATTTTATTTGATACTAACCTGAAAAATATTTTATTAATTAATTTATTTTATTAATTTGTCCATATAACAGTCATATATTGTCTAAATTTATGTACTGTCTGTACCCTTTTTTGGAAAATTGGAGGGAAAATGCATTTACAAATTTTCCCAAAATAAAATTAAAAGAAAACAGACTGCAGACAAGATGAGATGTTTTACAATATCTTAATATGTGTTTACATCAATTATGTTACATATTGAGTTTTTTATACTCTCCATATATAAGAGTGTCTGTCTGTCCTTGCCTCTTTGGTTTCCAGATGATAACTTGAAAACCCATCAAAGATCAAGTTCGATTTTCAGCACAATCCAATATGTAGTTTTTGACTTAAGCCAATTTAAGGTTCTTTTGGTCAAAAATTGGTGGTTTCCATACAATAACTTGAAAATGCGTCAACAGATTTTATTTTAACTTTGCACAGATGTTTTAAGTAGTACTATAAATAATTCAATTTTCAGCACGATCCCATTTGTAGTTTTTTAGTTGTGCCAATTTGAAATAATTTTTATAGGTCCATGGTCAATATAAAAATTGTCTTCTGAGATGGACTATAATCATGCTCAGCAGTTCCTGTAGGCTGATTTGTAATTCCGTATAATGTGTTCATGAATGCAATGTCCCATTAAATGTCGAATTTTTTTTTTTATAGAATTTATCAAATTCATTCACTGAACCAGTAGAGAGTGCAAACATTTCATCATTACGACAGTTCAATTTTTTAATATATCCTGCCAATGATAATTGGGGAACATTTACATTTTTTGTGACGTTCTTGTCTGTTCATCCCACCATGGCTTTCCCTTGCATTGAAGCTTCTTTTTAGCTCACCTGGACCGAAGGTCCATGTGAGCTATTGATATCACTTGGCGTCCGTCGTCCGTCGTCTGTCGTCCATCGTGCACAGATGTTTTAATTAGTACTATAAATAATTCAATTTTCAGCACAATCCCATTTGTAGTTTTTTAGTTGTGCCAATTTGAAATAATTTTTATAGGTCCATGGTCAATATAAAAATTGTCTTCTGAGATGGACTATAATCATCCTCAGCAGTTCCTGTAGGCTGATTTGTAATTCAGTATAATGTGTTCATGAATGCAATTGTCCCATTAAATGTCGATTTTTTTTTTTATAGAATTTATCAAATTCATTCACTGAACCAGTAGAGAGTGCAAACATTTCATCATTACGACAGTTCAATTTTTTAATATATCCTGCCAATGATAATTGGGGAACATTTACATTTTTTGTGATGTTCTTGTCTGTTCATCCCACCATGGCTTTCCCTTGCATTGAAGCTTCTTTTTAGCTCACCTATTTGAGCTATTGCTATCACTTGGCGTCAGTCGTCCGTCGTAAACTTTTTCAAAAATCTTCTCCTCTGAAACCACTGGGCCAATTTTTTTCAAACTTGGCCACAATCATCCATAGGGTTCCTAGTTTTAAATTTGTACCCAGGGTGTTGATCAACAGACAAATATGGCCGCTGTTACTAAAAATAGAACATAGGGGTCAACACAGGTTTTTGATCATTATCTAAAAAACTATAATAGCTATAGAGAAAGCCGTTACTTCAAATTGATCAGCACATTAAGGTCTACAATAGTTGCTATTAGTGCGAAGTTGTGTATTGGCTTCTTGTAGGAGTTATTGCCCTTTTTTGACAAAATTTTTGGTATTTACAATATAACTTGAAAAATATACGAGGTAGAGTGAAACTGTAAATGGCAAAAATGATCAGCAATAAAAGCCCTACAATTCACTTGATTGGTCTGAAATTGTCAGATGACTCTTTATATGAGTTATTGCCCTTAAATGGTAATTTTTTATGAAATTTTCCGTTTTTGTCCTGTAACTGTAAAACTATAACAGCTAGAGTAAAACTGTAAAGAGCAAAAATGATCAACAATACAAGCCCTACAATTCACTGTATTAGTCTGAAATTGTCAGATGACTCCTTATAGGAGTTATTGCCCTTAAATGGCAATTTTTTATGAAATTTTCCGTTTTTGTCCTGTAACTTGAAAACTATAGCAGCTAGATTGAAACTGTAAATTGCACAAATGATCAGCAATAAAGACCCTACAATTCACTTGATTGGTCTGAAATTGTCAGATGACTCCTTATATGAGTTATTGCCCTTAAATGGTAATTTTTTATGAAATTTTCCGTTTTTGTCCTGTAACTTTAAAACTATAACAGCTAGAGTAAAACTGTAAAGAGCAAAAATGATCAACAATACAAGCCCTACAATTCACTGTTTTAGTCTGAAATTGTCAGATGACTCCTTATAGGAGTTATTGCCCTTAAATGGCAATTTTTTATGAAATTTTCCGTTTTTGTCCTGTAACTTGAAAACTATAGCAGCTAGATTGAAACTGTAAATTGCACAAATGATCAGCAATAAAGACCCTACAATTCACTTGATTGGTCTGAAATTGTCAGATGACTCCTTATATGAGTTATTGCCCTTAAATGGTAATTTTTTATGAAATTTTCCGTTTTTGTCCTGTAATTTTAAAACTATAACAGCTAGAGTAAAACTGTATATAGCAAAAAAGGTCAACAATACAAGCCCTACAATTCACTGTATTAGTCTGAAATTGTCAGATGACTCCTTATAGGAGTTATTGCCCTTAAATGGCAATTTTTTATAAAATTTTCCGTTTTTGTCCTGTAACTTGAAAACTATAGCAGCTAGATTGAAACTGTAAAATGCACAAATGATCAGCAATAAAGACCCTACAATTCACTTGATTGGTCTGAAATTGTCAAATGACTCCTTATATGAGTTATTGCCCTTAAATGGTAATTTTTTATGAAATTTTCCGTTTTTGTCCTGTAACTTTAAAACTATAACAGCTAGAGTAAAACTGTAAAGAGCAAAAATGATCAACAATACAAGCCCTACAATTCACTGTTTTAGTCTGAAATTGTCAGATGACTCCTTATAGGAGTTATTGCCCTTAAATGGCAATTTTTATGAAATTTTCCGTTTTTGTCCTGTAACTTGAAAACTATAGCAGCTAGATTGAAACTGTAAATTGCACAAATGATCAGCAATAAAGACCCTACAATTCACTTGATTGGTCTGAAATTGTCAGATGACTCCTTATATGAGTTATTGCCCTTAAATGGTAATTTTTTATGAAATTTTCCGTTTTTGTCCTGTAATTTTAAAACTATAACAGCTAGAGTAAAACTGTATATAGCAGAAATGATCAACAATACAAGCCCTACAATTCACTGTATTAGTCTGAAATTGTCAGATGACTCCTTATAGGAGTTATTGCCCTTAAATGGTAATTTTTTATAAAATTTTCCGTTTTTGTCCTGTAACTTGAAAACTATAGCAGCTAGATTGAAACTGTAAATTGCACAAATGATCAGCAATAAAGACCCTACAATTCACTTGATTGGTCTGAAATTGTCAGATGACTCCTTATAGGAGTTTTTGCCCTTAAATTGCAATTTTTTATGAAATTTTCCGTTTTTGTCCTGTAACTTAAAAACCATAACAGCTAGAGTGAAATAATAAATTGCAAAAATGATCAGCAAAAAAGCCCTACAATTCATTTATTTGGTCTCAAATTGTCAGATGACTCCTTCTAGGGGTTATTGCCCTTAAATGACAATTTTGTTATGAAATTTTCCATTTTTGTCCTGTAACTTGAAAACTATAGTAGCTAGATTAAAACTGTAAATTGCACAAATGATCAGCAATAGAAGCCCTACAAATGATTGCTTAGTCCAAAAATTGCAAGATGACTCTTTATAGGAGTTATTGCCCTTTTATTATGAATTTGGACATATGAACAGTTTTTTAATTATAAATTAGTCTATAACACACCTATTAGTAGAGTAAAACTGTAAATTTCTAAAGTACCCTAAAGGACAATGCCTAAAAACCATTTAATTTTCAGAAATTGTGGATGGCACCTTATAGGAGTTATTGTATTTAACAAATTTTTTGAAGAAATGTTTAGTTTTTGCACAGTAACTTAAAAGCTATAACAACTAGACTGAAACTGTTAATTTCAAAAAATTTAATATAGTTTAAGTCATTTGGATTCCAGGTGAGCGATTACAGGCTCCTGGGAGCCTCTAGTTAATGAAGATGACTTCACATCTTTATTAAACTAGATGCTCAGTTACAATATGACTCCACTGGCAAAATTCTTTAGTGCTGTGCCAAATATTTCATGCTTGAGTGAACTTGGAAAAAACTAGGAGGGGTTTTAACCAATATGTGCAAGTGGAACATCAGTGTTGCTGAAACACATCTTCTTCATGGAAAGTATATTGAAATTAAAGGCACTTTGTTTCTTTTCAGAATACTGAAGAAGATGGAATTGATGCCTTGAAAAGAAAACTTAACAATTGATGATCCTATTTACTACAAACCAGTTAACATCTGCTGCAATGGTTACCTTGATCTCGGTGTTATTTGCCTCTTGACAGTTTATTGTAAACATTCCTTTCTATAAGATTTACACATGTGATACAGCTGGATCTACTTCATCAGGAAAAAGTTATAAAAATTACTTTGTGTTACTTTCTGATTTTTCCAATCTGGATGTTACTAATAATATTGTATTTTATAGGAATTTACCTTCAGTCTTTACCATTTTCAAATTGTTTACATGTCAGCAAAATCATGTGGAGTTGTGTGACCTTTTTTTCAATCTCTTTGATATCAAATGCATAGGTATTCTCTTGTTATGCACATTTTTTTTCTTTGTTTGTGTGAACATTTAAGGTTGTTTGCGTGTTACAGTAATGATGTTTTAGTTGCAATTTCAAACTATGATTATTTTATCCATCATGTCTTATAAAGACAACTAAGAAATTATTATCAATGAGGTTTTTAACTATTTCTTATTTTAAGAGACATTTTCTAACAAAACCGAACACTTTTTCCTAAAAAAGACAATGTGTATTTAAAAATGTATTGTATAGCTTTCAGATAATCAAGAAATTGTATAGGTCAATGAAGAGAATTATTCTCATTATTTATGACACATGGCAATTAACAACAGTCTGGTGTTGAAATGAACCAGTTGTTTTCTAACAATCAATTTATGGCCATTTTGTATTTGTGGTTATAATGAGGATGTCTCTTGAAGGTCATTATATGACCTATGAACTATGCATTATTTGTGATAACCTGTTGTTTGTTTTGTCAAGTTATTTGTTTTTATTTTGTGATTGTTTTGGTCTGAGATTATCTGTAGGAAGTTTATTTTCTAATATATTAATCTATTTGATTACCTTAATTGCATATACTCGTATGTATTAGTATAAGCATGTAGATATAGTACATGTAAAAAATCACTTTTTAATGAATTTCATATTTCCTTCATTACAGTGTAACACAGTTCATCATTATGATCAAAAACTTCTTTAAAATAATTCTGTTTGCTGATTGGTTATTTAATGTTTAATTTTACTTCATTGTATTACATTTGGAAAAAGAATATTAATAATATTATCTTTGCAGTAGTTATGAAGACAGGGCATTTTTTGGCAGTGTTAAAAAACTTATATGATTTGATACTCTTTTACGTATGTTTTTTACATTGTTATCATTCTTTTTAACTTCATTAGACAATTTGGTCATTAAAATCCTTGTTGTCTTGACTTTTTTATCTTGAAAAGTGTACAAAGTTATATTTTTATAAAAACATTCCTGAATTAAAATGCACTTTTATTTATCTGCTAAGTAATAAGAACAATATTAAGTTTTTGAACATATATGCATGTTTAAATGTCATATCATCATAGTGTTTGGCATTTCCTCTTAAGTTTTCCTTTATATTACCAAAAACAACAGAAGCTTGAACACCATTTAAATTGGAATTCATGCAGTTTGTCTTAGTTGCACCTAGAATATATTTTTGGGAGATATATATTATGTGTCTTGATAAACATAGGTTATGTTTATAGTTTTTGTGATAACGAGGATATTTTTTTCCATAAGTTGATGTTGTTTACAGATTACGATAAAAATATTTGATGTTTTAAAGTATTTTTCTTGCAGAAAAAGTGTTATAAACCCCTTTCCATTCAATATCCGTCATATTTAATATCAATTTATAGCCTTCAATTTTGAAACAAATTTTTGAAACGGTGTAAGAATGTGACAAGTCAAGGATACAACACAACAATTCCTATTGCATTGTATTTAAAGATTGTTTTCAATTGCTGGTAAGATTAGTGGATATAGAAGAATTTGGGTCGGTTAACGCCAATAAATTGATTTTACTCTTGTTCATTGTTTTCAAACATAGGAAGGTTAAGATTAAAGCCTTTTTATATACTGGTCAGAGAGAAGTTCTCGCCTTTAAAATGACAGAAAATCAATTTTCGCCTTTTTGGTGACAGCAGTTATTTCTCCATTAAAATCAGTGGCAAAGACTTCATTTTATAGATTTCAATATCTTCATCCAAAACAAATTAAGTTTATGACTTTTAAAATGCTGATTTTTTACAAAAACAGTCAAAAGATTGGGAGGCGAGAACTACTTGTCAGCCAGAACTTCAACCACACGGTGACCAGTAGGATTCAAAAGAGAAAACTACACATTGTTGTCAAGACAGATATTCTTTGTTATGTACAGTGCATAACGGGTCTGGTTTTATCTTGGTACATATTTTTTTTTAGAAACAAAACAAGAGAAATAAAAATTTCAATACAGCTCTGCCAATAAACATGTTTGCATTTGTGCTCTTCAATCAATCAGTGTCAACGTTGAAATCTTAAAATGATTTTCATCCTCAGTTTCATGTACATATACATTTTACACTTAAAATTATCATATGTATATACATACACCTAAAATACTGATAATAATTTGGCATACTATTATTATTGGTACTTTTAATTAACTCTTTTGATAGTCGTAAATGCTGAGTTGTCTCCCATTAAATTAGGTGTCTTATTGTTACAGTTAAGTTCTGTATTTGTCAAAAAGAATTATTTCTAGAAAAGTGTTCAAATTTTCAGTATATTTCAAAATAAATTATTGGTTTTAAAATAAACTAAATTATATACATTCTGCAGTTGCTGCTAATATACATTATACAGTATTGTACCTAGAAGATGGGAAGTAACTCTAGCAATTAGGAAAATAACTCATGTATTCTAAGCAGAGAGCTTTGGCCTTGTAAAGGTTTCATAAATGTGTATCATATAGTTGGTTGTTACATAAAGTAGACATTTTTCTTTCTCATGCACAGAATTAAGAAAGTTTTGTCACTTATTGTACATTTCATTCAAGCTATGTTTGTCAGTAAGCTTTTAGTGATAGTTTTATTGCATACATTTTAATGATAATTAAAAAATTGTCGTGGTAACTGAAATTGTTGAGGGACTGAACAAAATGTTCTGGTAAATTACAATAGTAGAACAATTACTTGTGGGAAGATTTTAATGGTTATACTGACTATATTATATTGATCTTATGTCAAATGAAGAACAAACTTTATAAATGTATTGGTTATTTTTATAAGAAGTTGATGTTGACTATTTTTAAGTGGGGATTTTTCTCACATTATGTTTGTTGTGGCAATTTAAATATAGTTTTGGGTGGCTAAATTTGGTTTATAATGTAAACAAACATTAAATGTATGCCTACATACTAATTGTAATTTGGCACCACAGTTTGTTTAAAACATACTTTCAATTGTCTCAAAGGAACATAAATATATTATTTATGTACCAACGTGGGAAATCCATTTATGTTGATTCGTGGGTGTTCAATTATTTATATTTCATATCACTGAATATATAAACATTAAAATGTGACAACATACCAATCAATTTGTTTTAATGACCTTTTTCAAAAATATTTTGTCTCTATGTTAATAACTGTTTTACAAAGAAGTTGGTCCACAATCCCTTTTCAATTTATCATTTAAATATGTTTTTCTACTAATTATCTAGTATTATGCAGTTAGAGTAAGGATTAAGAGTAGGTTCTTCTTCCTCTTCAATTTGTAATAAAACTTCAAGGTATTGAAGATTGCTTGCCCTGAGCATGCATGAAATATTACACAAAGTTTTTAAAATAGAAAATGTAACAAAAACCAAATGTTGATATATATACAAGTGCAGTTTAAAACTGTACATGGAACTTTTATGTTTCTATTAGAGTGAAGAACACAGCTGGTGTGACTGTGCCCTAAATGAATCGAGTCTGCATTAACAAGTTGAGGTGGTAGCACCTTCTACATTGTGTATAAGTGTGTGGAAAGAATGACCATTTGTATGTATCTTCGACCGTTAGTATGTTTTTATCTGGCGTTTGTCAGTAGGCACTAGGATAGTTATTGGTATTGCAATAAGGCAGTGTACAATTTTGTAAAATATTATCAAGCAAGTTTCGAGACAGCGCTCTGCTGTGTTGGCCAGCCCAGTGTATCTATCATGTTTGGTGATGTGCTGGTTTTATGTCATAATATAAGTTCTATTTTAAATTACATTGTAAAGTGACTCCAAGATATTTTGCTGATGCAACAGATTCAAGAATGTGGTTATGTAGAATGTAATCATGACTGATGGGGTTTTTTTTGTGATTAGTGCATTGTCTGGATGGAAGGTCATTAACCAATCTGCCTCCCACTTTGTCGCTTAGTCTAGGTCGTTTTGTAGTTTTGTGCAATTTTCTCTAGGTAAATGTTTCTTACTGTATGAAGACATAACAAATTCATAATAGTGTGCTATTGCAGCTGCTTCATGTCATATAAAGTACAAATGGCTTAAACTGAGATGACTTTGATGTCAAAATTAGAAAAATTAGAAATTTTGTATTTATACACCCGCAAACTTGTTTGGGGGTATATAGGAATCACCCTGTCTGTCTTTCCGTCCAACTCCTCCTAAACCGCTTGATGAAATTTAATGAAACTTAGCATAAAGGAATTACATTATATGTTGATGTGTATGAAGGATTTTTATTGCCCTTGGATATCATTAAGGGGAGATAATTTGACTTGAAAGCGAAGAAGGGCTATGGCTTTGTGAGTGTGCTCACAGTCCACACTTATTACTAATTGTCTTCCTGTGAAAATGGAGAAAAATTGTATCGGTCCTTGTCTGTCACCCTCTGCTGTTGTCAGTACTTTATAGATGAATCACATCTAAAATTCTGGGACTGTAATAGTAGGGTTCCCAGTGCTCGATCCACAGAGGTGCTAGCACATCCTCAGATAGAATAGGCTAGACCCTGTCGTTGAAGGGTTGTTGTGTTATAATACAGTTAGCCTTATAGTTGGCCCCAGTGGGTAATTTATTTGGAGAGGGCTACGCTTGATGCAAGATAAAGACCTCTTGTATATTTTAAAAGCAGAATGCTCACTGTAGCCGCTACAATAGGCTACATTCTCTATAGACTTAGATAGATCTGTCAATTGTTCTGAATTAAAACTAAATAAAAATTTGCACTTGTTATAGAACATTACATATTTACAAAACAAAATCAAACCTTTCATACCTCAATCTCAGAACCCTACTCAACATACAACTATCTGACAAATAACAACAGATATCAAACTAAAATATAGACTGAAATACACAGTTGGTGATTTCATCTGTCCCCAACTTTTTACATTTAAATCGTCTTCTCTTATAGTTCTGAAACCAAACTTAACAAAAAATTTTGTAAGGTACCCCAGAAAGATAACTACCATAGGCATTTTACTAAACCAGTTCAGCATCACAAGCTCTCTAAAACCTCCAGTTTTTAATATTGCCTCTAGAAATATAGATATTGCAAAAAATTGCTTATTACTTTTTGCTGGGAATCACAAATTCATGCACAAGAATAGAATCTAAGGGACACAACAAGGATGTATACATCATGGTTATTGACTTAAATGTACTACATGTAGTATATAAAAACTGAATAATACACATCTAACTATAATGTAGCTTATTTAATGTAATTTATTTTTCCAACAATCACTACACATACATTTATATAGTCTCCTTATTTCTTTCCTTTATTGTCCTCATTTATTAACAGGTGTTGGATCCTTGATTAGAGAGCCCACCCACTGCCTTGCCCAATGACCTATTTTTTTTACCAAAGAATTTCCAGACAACATGAAGACAATGATATTGTTGTTGGTATCAATATTTATCTAAGATGGCACTAATCATGTCACTTGATTTATATATGATGAAAATGGATTAAAACATTTTCTATAACCCAACATAGTTTATGTTACCTATAGTAAAGACATATCAACACAGTTTTACAGGATACACAAATAAGGCTGCTAATACAACACTTAGAAAAATACTAACAAATTTTTATAAAGGTTTCAAAGGGGTTGAGGGGGCATTGGTGGCTGAGTTGTTAAGGTGGTTAGTTATCTACTATATATCACAGATCTGTAAGCACTGAGGTTGCGGGTTCATGTCTTACTAGTGGCCAGGTGAGATTTTCTGCTCTGAATGTCAGAGGGTTTCATTACAGGTAGGTACTCGAACTTTCTACCCCACTAAAAACACAATACAGCGGAAAGTGGCATTAAACCCCATTTACACCAATAAAAACCAGCAGTTTTTCATGATGTTGAAGTCATATGGCAGGCTTACCTTAGTTCAGTTTCATAAGAAACATTATCTAGATATAGTAATAACAAATAGAAATAGTTTTAAAAAATGTTCTGCAAAAATATAACAACAGTTATGCCATCTTCAAATATCTGAATGATTCAGATCTGATTAAAAGATTACAAATATCTCTGTATCACAGACTCTATGGTCAGGTTTTTCCCAATTTATACCGTTGTCGTGCAGCACTTGTTCCACCTTTTCTATGATGTTTTTTCTCTGGCTGTTTGAACTCTGTTGTAGATTCATTTAAAGCTTCACCCTCTCCATTCATTGCTAAAATAGATAAATAAAAGATAAAAATTTCTTGGTAAAGAATGTCACTACAAAAAGTGGTTTAACATATATTTTAAGGACTAACTTCAATAAACATTTATCGCCTGAATATAGCTGAAATATTGCTGCTCTGGCGTTAAACACCATTAATCAATCAATCAATAAACATTTGATGTATATAGCAATATCCTTTCAGTGACATTGGCATGTTGAGGGTTTTCTCCTGGTACTTCGGCTTCCTCCCCAATAAAAACTGGACATCATGATATAGCTGAAAAATTGCTTAAAGTGGCATAAAAAAAACGAACAAATAAACAAAATAATTGACATGGTGCACTGCACAATCCTTATAAATAGATAAAAATTGAATGCAATAAATTAATAAAAAACATGTGATACAACACATCAGCAAAATAAGTGTGGATAGTATTGCTCAAGCAATACTAAGTCCCCTACGGGCAAACAAAATATTTATAGTCCAGGGCCATAATTTCATCCAAAATCAATGGAGCGGAATGATATTTGAACTTGATCTGTAACTCATCATGGTTGACTCAAATACCAACTATCAGCTCAATATCTGCAAGTGTTTAGAAAAAAAGTCCAAGGGCCATAATTTAGTCAAAAATCATTGAACTGGAACGATATTTGAACTTGTTCTGTAACTCATTGTGGTTGACTCACATACCAAATATCAGCTCAATATCTGTAAGCATTTAGAAAAAAAGTATGGAAAATTGTTATTTTTTTAGAAATTTTTTTAGTCCAATGGTCATAACTTCGTCAAAAATCATTGGACCATAACAATATTCCAACTTGATCTGTAACTCATCATGGTTGACTCAGATACTAAATATTAGCTTAATATCTTCAATCGTTTAGAAAAAAGTCCTAGGGCCATAATTTCGTAAAAAATCATTGAACTGGAACGATATTTGAACTTGGTTTGTAACTCATCATGGTTGACTCACATACCAAATATCAGCTTAATATCTGTAAGCATTTAGAAAAAAAGTATGGAAAATTGGTTTTTTTTGTTTTTTTTTGGTCCAAGGGTCATAACTTTGTCAAAAATCATTGGACCATAACAATATTCTAACTTGATCTGTAACTCATCAAGGTTGACTCACATACTAAATATTAGCTTAATATCTTCAAGCGTTTAGAAAAAAAGTCCGGAAAACATTTGTGACGGACTGACAGATGGTGTGAAAAGCCATAGTCTACTTTGGCAGGAACCTAAAAATCTCGGTAGAGGAATTAATAAACATTCTACTTACAAAGTTTGTTTTCAGAATTTTACAGGCAATGATCAAAATATAAAAAGTGATGATTATAGCTCAGATTTACTAAAAAAATTAACTCAATCTAACAACAAAATAACTAGAGGCTCCAAAGAGCCTGTATTAAATCACTCACCTAGAACACAAATGACTTTTTTTAATTTACATTTCAATTCTAGTTGTTATAGCTTTTAAGTTACTGGGCAAAAACTTAATATTTCTTCAAAAGTTTTAATAAAGTACAATAACTCCTATAAGGTAATATCAGACTATAATTTATAACAGAAAAACTTATTATTTCGTCCAAATTTGTCATTAAAGGGCAATTACTCTTATGGCATTTAAGTTATAGGGCAAAAACTACCAATTTCACCCAAATTTCTATTAAAGGCAATAACTTCTAAAAAAAAATAATCTAATAATTTCAGACCAATTTAGTGAATTCTAGAACTTGTATTGCTGTTTGCTTTTGCAAAATGTTAAACACCAGCTGTTATAGGTTTAAGGTTACAGGACAAAAACAGAAAAATTCAACTACAAAAAATCATCATTAAGGGCAATAACTTTTATAAGGTGACATCGGACAATTTCAGACCAAGAAAGTGAATTGTAGAACTTGTATTTGCTTATACTTTTGCCATTTACTGTTTTACTCTAGCTGTTATAGTTTTTAAGTTCAGGACCATATGGAAAATTTCATTAAACAATTTTATTCAAGGGCAATAACTCCTTTAAGGAGTCATTTGACAATTTCAGACCAAATTAAATGAGCTCAAATTCACATATCATTTGTTATATATTAATGCAAACCTTTAAGTAAATCTACTGGTTCTTCTAGCAATGAACTCTGTTGACTTTCTATGACAAATCTGAAGAACAATTATAAAATTAACATTTTATGCCACTTTGACATTATTTTGTTATTGTATTGCCAAAACCATACATGAATGGTGCATATTTTAACTACCTTACAAACAAACATTCAATTATTGCTTTTAAAACATGGTACCCAACCAAGGGCTCGCAACTGTCTGTAATGAGTACATTACCTTACAGCTGACATAAACATCCCTACCAAATTTTGTCTAGAAATTCTTTAGCGAGATCATATGGACCAAAAGTTTCCTATAGTCACTGAGGCACCAAAAATATTTTAAAAAATAGTATAGAACCACCCTAGTATTTATATGCATGATCTGGTTTATGTGTAAGATAGTTTCTCGGAAGAAGCCACTTGAACATTTTCCCCATAGGTTCCAATGTGAAGCTATCTTCAACAGTGATGGCAATCTTGGGTTTAAAATGGACAACAAAAACTTAAAATAAGAAAGGATCACAATTATCCCAATTCAATCTGTATTTAAATTAAATTTTAAAAAAAGTTGTGATCAGTAGTTTCTGAGTATAAAGCCCATACAAGTTTGACAAATTTCAAGTTTAAAGGGGAAATAACCACTACAAAAATACCATATCACAATTTCCTGTCAATATGCACAACTGCATGTGGTGTCTTTCATTCCTACCACGTTAAATAAAATTCTGATCAGTAGTTACAGAGGAGTTGTGCTTACAAGAATAGGACAAATGGACTTTTAAAAGGACTGACAGACCTGTCAAAAACATTATACCCTTAATTGTGTGAGGTATTATAAGGTCCTATTTTACACTGTTGTAGTTGTGGCCATCTTGGATTTTAAAGTAGTTTCAGAAACTAAAAATTAGAAGAGGACCATGACATACATTTCTTAAATATCACAATTCAATTGCCAAGCAGTTTGTTAGAAAATTTTTTTGTTTAAGTTAAGTCAATCAGAATCCATTTACCCCTTGGCAGCCATGTTGAATATTCCATCAGCAGGAAACCTCAAACTTTATAAAGAACCACACAAAAAATATTTCTGTCATGTTTGGTTCTAATTGGCCAAGTGATTTTGGAAGAAGATCAAATTGTGAATATTCTGTGACTGACCATAAAGATAATCGATCAACAAAATTGCAAAAGTCCAGTGACTAATTCATTTCAAAAAGTTACAGGTCACTAACCTGTAAATTGAAATTGCATTTGGCTTAATTACCTGGTAATCCTTTTATTACCAAACTTCTCTACTTTCTGCCTAACTGTATTTAATTACAAGAACACCTTATACATTCTTATTAATGACAATTGCCAATTGAGAAAAAAAAAAGAGGGTTTGACAACAACTCTTAAAATAAAAGTTACTACATTATACACTATTAATTAAGTTAGCAGGAAGAAACACCAAGCAATTTGCTTAACCTTTTAAATTATGTGGTCTAAGTAGACATAGCTGTTAAGCTAACATCCTCAAACATACATGTATACCAGAAGGAACACCATTATCTGGCATTTACAGCTGTTAAGCGAACATCCTCCCACATAAATAAGTTAAAGCACATTTATCTGGCATTTATAGTATTACACATTTATAATTATAGTAAGTCACACCATACCTGTATGTTTTTAATATGACAAGTCCTAGTCCACCAAACACCAGAATTAACAGTAACTGGACAATAAAATTCTGTAAAAAGCATTATTTATTGTTATAAGTTTTGTTGTTTTATACTTATAAAATACATGTACTGTGGATTTAACCTCAACAAAAGAGTCAAAGACAATTTTATACAAGACTACTGAATGCATTTAAGTATTGAGGAGTTGACTTGATTCTTTCTTGTTTGAGATTTAAAGGCACTTTCTTTTTTTAGCTATATATATATCATGGTACAGTTGTTATTGGAGGAGAAAAAACATAAAAAAGACCTCGGACATTCAGCAGAAAAACAGGTAATCCCTTTTGAATAAAGGGTAGAGTAGAGCACACCTTGATCAAAGTCAGGATCAAACTTAAGTCCCTGGAACGTATAAATTAACGACTTTATTTTTCGTAAATCGTGGGTTTATCGTTCGTACAACAACCGTACATCGTGCATATATTTTTCTTATATGGTACCGTATAACGTGCATCATATCGTATGGTGGATCATTTATTCTATCGTTCAGCGTATGGTTTCGCATTTATATTAGCGTATATCGTATGGTTTATCCTACATCGTATGTTTTATCGTTTGTGTTATATTTTGTCGTATGATTTTTCTGTTGTATTAGTGTAGCTTGGGCAATTTAATTTTACATATACATCCTTATTTACGTTTAATAAAATGCAACATTAAATAACATCTTTCTGCTCTAAAGATAATAATTAATAGCATTAATAGTTTTTAAATAACTTAATGAATGAATGAATGAATGAATGAATGAATGAATGAATGAATGAATGAATGAATGAATGAATGAATGAATCAATAAATAAATAAATAAATAAATAAATAAATAAATAAATAAATAAATAAATAAATAAATAAATAAATAAATAAATAAATAAATAAATAAATAAATAAATAAATAAATAAATAAATAAATAAATAAATAAATAAATAAATGTTTTATTTAAAGTTGATATGGTTTATAAAAAAAAACACCAGCTATCTCATGAGCTATTTAACCGACATTGTCCATTTATGATACAAGTAATAAATGAGTACTGAACAGGAGATATATAATAAAATTTTACAAAAAATCTCAAAATTTACTTATGGTCCACATTATCTAAGATGGTCTAAATCTCCATAAAAAGGGTAACTAGACCACTCAATCTTTGAGTTGCCTAAGCAAAATTTTATGTGAAAATGATAGTTTGATGTTAACAAATATATATTTTATGTTTTAACTGATCTATGCTTGTAATTATTGATCTTCATTTATATATGATATATAAATATATGTGTTTTATGTTAATCAACACATAAAGGAGGTTAATAATTACTGGTTATTCGTACTGGACATCTGTTAAAAAAACCAGAATGTTACGATTGAGTAATGTATTAACGTTACGTAAGAATCCTGCCTTTTCTATGAAAGAATAAATGGGTGTTCTTTTGGACAAATTAACAAACAGATTTGGCAATTTCATTTGTTGTGCAAATTTATTTGGTCCATCACAGACCCCGAGTTTCACAGTAAATGTATACTTACTGGTAATGATGGTTTTTCTGCTAGAAATTGGTCTGCAAGAACTATAACACAACCAACTAACAGTCCACTTCCACCATACAACCACGGCTGTCGTCTTTCCTCTAAAAAAAAAGGTCATGAATGACTAGAAAATAAGGACCATATATAATGTAATGTACCTAAATAATGAGAAAAAACAGTTCTTATATACCCCTTGAAAAGCAACATTCAAAAATTGCCAAACTAGCAGTAAAGAAATAATCAGAAAGTTAAATAGCTTGAAAATTTGCTAGTTTGATAAATGCTGACTGCAAAACTGATACTGATAAAAAGTTTTGCATACAATTCCTCTTAATTACACAGCCCAACCAATTTGTCTGCGAAAAATATGCAATTTACAGAAAGGCAATATTTTAACATAAAATATAAAGTTATTGTCTTATTAAAAGCTGTGTTTATCCATAAATCGATTCAGGTGACTCTTTTCTAATATGGTAATCTTGTAAAAACAATTACAATAAAAACCAGAGGCTCTTAAGAGCCTGTATCGCTCACCTGATTTTATAGGCAATGACGGTGGCATTCCCTGACGCTAAAGTAAGTCCTGTAATTTTCAATAAACTTTAAATAGGACCATCCAAACAATATTACTAGAAAGCTTTGTTTCATTGTTTAACCGGTTGTATAGAGAAGATTTTTTTCATTTGCCCATAGGGTCCTATGTTAAACTAAGTCCTGCAGCGGTGGCGGCCATTTTGAATTTCCAATTGCCATAAAAAACATAAACTTTATAAAGGATCATCCAAACAATATTGCTTGTAAGTTTTTGTTTCCATTGATTAACCGGTTTCAGAGAAGAAGCCTTTAAAAACATTTTCCCATAGGGTCCTATGTTAAACTAAGTTCTGCGATAGCGGCCATTTTGAATTTCCAATTGCCATAAAAAACATAAACTTTATAGAGGACCATCCAAACAATATTGATAGTAAGTTTTGTTTTGATTGGTTAAACGGTTTCAGAGAAGAAGCCCTTTTAAACTTTTTTCTCATAGGGTCTAATGTTAAACCAAGTCATGCGGTGGTGGCCATTTTGAATTTCCAATTGGGATAAAAAACATTAACTTTATAGAGGACCATCCAAACAATATTGCTAGTAAGTTTTGTTTCCATTGGTTGACCGGTTTCAGAAAAGAAGCCTTTCAAACTTTTTCCCATAGGGTCCTATGTTAAATTAAGTCCTGCGGTGGCAGCCATTTTGAATTTCCAATTGCCATAAAAAACACAAACTTTATAGAGGACCATCCAAACAATATTGCTAGTAAGTTTTTGTTTCCATTGATTAACCGGTTTCAGAGAAGAAGCCTTTTAAAACTTTTTCCCATTGGGTTCTATGTTAAACTAAGTCCAGCGGTGGCGGCCATTTTGAATTTCCAATTCCCATCAAAAACACAAACTTTATAGAGGACCATCCACACAATATTGCTAGTAAGTTTTGTTTTGATTGGTTAAACGGTTTCAGAGAAGAAGCCCTTTTAAACTTTTTCCCCCTAGGGTCCTATGTTAAACTAAGTCTTGAGGTGGCGGCCATATTGGTTTACCAATCAAAATAAAAAACACAAACTTTGTAAAGGTCCATCCAATGAACATTATGGTCAAGTTTGGTTTCAATTGGCCAAGTGGTTTCAGAGAAGAAGATTAAAATGTAAAAAGTTTACAGACGCCGCCGCAGACGACGACGACGCCGACGGACGCAAAGTGATAACAATAGCTCACCTGACCCTTTGGGTCAGGTGAGCTAAAAAGAAGTTTGTCAAAACAAGCTTTGATAATTCTAGTGCTAGACATTGTTATTATCTCGTTAGGAAAATGTCAGTTTTTACAAGTTGTAAATTTATGCAATAAACAGAAATTTTGAATTTCTAAATATTGTTCATACAATTAACAGAAATTTTTTAACATTGAGAGTATAGGAAACTGTTTGCTTTTAAAGTCTTATGCAATTAAGAGAAATATGCAATTAAGAGAAATATGCAATTAAGAGAAATATGCAATTAAGTGAAATATGCAATTAAGTGGAATCCAATATGATATAGGCAAAAAATGTAATCCATCGACTTTGCTAATAATATTTTAAGAAGCAAAATAAAATACTTTAAATACAAGTTGTCAAACCTTTCCTATAAAATTAAGAAACTGAGAGAATTTGTTTCACATATGTATTAAATACCTGTTCCAAATATAAAAACATATGGTCTAAACAATCTTAATTTTTTCACGGACCTCTTCTCACTCTATTTACTTCTTTTGTTGTTTTTAATATGGCATCTTGTATTCCTCCATCTGTTGGGTCAAGTATCTCAGCTTGCTATAACAAAATTATCAAATAAATTATTCATCAAGTTTATAAAATACACTGCAACATTTCATTTTAAATAAAAAAACCATATTACTGATGAACACTAAGATCATGACAATGAAAAACTTAACTTTACCTATTTATTTTCAAATCAAGCTATTTTTAAAAGTGTTAAGTAAAAAATACTACATTTTTCATGAAATAAACATTTCTGTATTTAATTTCCAAACCAAAAACAAAAATTTAACCAGGGTTATTACAAAAATTACAACACTCCATAAAATATAGAACAATTCAATTTTACTGTACACAAGGAGGTTGCTTTATTAACCACTGTATTAAAATACATTTAAAACTGAAACTATGCAATACAGACAAAAACAAGGCAAAAATAGGGTCGAATATATACAAATTTTAGACTCACTCCAATATTTAATTTAAATTTAAGCATTTCAGTTCAATGGTGGGACATGTTCAAAAAAGATTTGTGTCACTTTTGTGAAATGGTAATTTTGTATAATGTTTTGTTATGTAAGTTGGTATACTGACCAATGTCATCACTTATATGCAGTAAAGTGATAAAACCATAAAAACAGTATAGAACAGTAGACTGTAAATTCAGAAATTGTTTCGATGTTTTTATCATTGTGAATAATGCTATCGTTTTATGATTGCAATAATTAAACCTTGAAATTCTACATAGATAAAATTACTCAACCTAACAAGCATATACATAAACCATATGTAAAGCCCTACCAAATTATTGAATTTGAATACGATAAGTAATTTTAAGCAACATGATTTTTCTTTGATGTAAACAAATAAGAGTTTGTACCCACGCTGAACCTCAGTATACACACACATCATTTCATTATTTAAGACGCTTGACAAGTGTTTCTGATCTTCAACAGTGTAGAGAGATTATTTACAGATGACAATCATTTAACAAAAACTGACAATTGCTGAGCAATGATTTGTTGTCATTACATTTTTTGCTACCTCAGCCAATCACAAAAATATGAACTCGCATTTTAGAGGGGGTCCCCGAATCGCAATAATAAATGGATGCAATAAAGTGATTGTTTTCTAACTCTAAATACTATTTCATCAGTGACTGGTTAATACAGGAATCAAGAAACAGGTATTTTATAATAGCCCTGTCATCTATCTGCATTCTATAATAATAGACCTGGCATAGCTGTAATAAATCTCAGTATACGAACAGACCAATTTATGAATGCAATAAGAGGGCCTCGGTGGCAGAGTGGTTAAGGTAGGTCCTCTACTAATGATCAGGTGGTCTGTCAACACTGTGATTTCTGTTTCGATTCTCACTGCAGGTAGGGTGTACTCCACTCCAATCTTCATTGACAAGGCTTGCCAGTTTTCTGACTGCAAGTCAGGATTTACTACGGGTACTCTGGCTTCCTCTTCGAATAAAACCTGGATGCCATGATACAAGTGAAAATTGTTGAAAGTGTCACTAAACACCATTCAAACAAGCAAAAAGCATATGAAAGCAATAATAACACGTATAACATGTTTAAGTCATCTGTTGTCAGTCCATAAAAGTTATATCCCATTATACTGACTAACTGACTTCTTCCATGAGATCTAACACTGGTGGGAGGGGGACACCCAAGTTAAAAGATTTCTGGTCTCCAATGAGGCTCTGCCCTACCACTGGTGTTTGATTCTATTTCTCACTATTTCGTTAAAAAAACTGTTCTGTTCTATTGAAAGATGGCAACAAAAAGAGTTATCTACCCTGAACATAATCTTCAGTGTAGACAAGTTGTGTCACGTGTTTGTTTTGATGTTTACTGCTATCATGTTGTGGCATAAATTGGGTCATGGAAGCTCAGATATGTTGTTTTCATGTTAATACTAGTATTTAAAAAAGGCATAGTAAACCAACACAACTAAAGCAAATATTTTATAATTTTTATTGCTGAACCGACAGTTTACGTCACAACACATTTTTACAGGAAATGGAGCATGAAATTCTTATCTGACACACGGATTGAGATAGGATATCTCAACCAGCTAAAAATAGGTACCACGCCGTTTCAGTAGTGAGAAATTTTTAGCATTCATGCGTACATGCATATCATACTGACAGTAGTGTGAAGTGAAAACATTACCTTGTAAGCCATCATAGCAAGGGTGTAATTTCCAACAGCAAATTCAACTTCTCCTTTTCTGTAAAATCCCTATGACACAGAAGGTGGACAAAATGTTCATTCGAAGCAAGGTAGACAGAAGAACACCTTACTAAAATGCTGGTAAAGGTACAATCAAGAAAGCATTTTAAATTGCAATAATAATCAATCAAAGAATATTATTCACAAGGCAAAATAAATAGTTATACAGGTATATGTTTGTTGGATTTTAGAAAACCAAGAACAATAAGAATATTAAGCAACACAGATTAGTGACAGAAATCTGTAACCTTGTTCAAGTATACGTCAACAAATATGGATTCATGAGTACATCAATATAAAACGGTTTCTGGGAAAAATGATTATTTCACTATTTATAAATGAAAAGCAAAATTTACTCATAATCTAGAGGCTCCGGAAATGGTTAAGAGTCTTATGGCTCATTTGACTTTTTAAGACACATTACTTTTTTGCAATTTTTAATAATGTTTATGTAAAAATGCTGTTTCTATGAATGATGCCATTTTGAATTTCCACTCAGAAGCAATTTGTAGAGCAGTTTCTGTGAAGAAGCCATTTTATGTTTTCTCATAGGTTACTATGATAAGTGATGTTCTATGGTGGCAGCAATCTTGTATTTGGATCGATACAAAATACTCAATATTAGTAGAGAACCATCTGAGGTACAACATCACACTACACTACAATACTATCAATACAATTCCTTCTGCCCAGCAGTTTGTGAGGAAACAGATTTTGAAATTTCAGCCATTCAGAATGCATTTGCAGTTCTAAAGGCCTTGTTGAATTTCCTATTGGCTCTAAAAACTCTAAATAATAAGATTACTATCCAAGATTCCATTATTTGGTTTAATTGTATGGTTTTCCCATAGGTCCAATGTTAAGCTGTGATCCATGGTGGCGGCCCTCTGGGATTTTGAATTAGTACAAAAAACTAAAACGTAAAGGACTGTCAAAGGTACATTGCTGCAATATCAAATCAATCTGCCCAAGTTGTTTGTGAGAACATTTTTTTATTCTACCAATCCAAACGCACTATAGAAGCCCTGGCAGCCATGTTGAATTTCCAATTTGCTAAAAAATTTGAAATAAAAGGATAACTATCCAAGCTTAGTTTCTGCATAATTTCAAGTTAAGTTCAAGTTGTTTGCCAATTTTGGGGTATACAAAAATAGTGTATTCATGCTGTATATGTACATGTGATACAGTATATAAGTATATAATTGTCTGTTCTCTACTTTGCAACATTTTACCAGGACAATGTATAACACTTGCATTTAAATATCTGAAAATCAATCTAAATTTGTTGTTAATGGTGCTTTCCTTTTCTTGATTTTTAATTTAATTTTTTTAATTTATTGGTAAATACAGATACAAATTCAAGGCAAGACATGTTTACCACTGTTCATCAATCTCAGATTTTTTATGCAGAAACTAACTTAAAATAGTAAAGACACTAATAATAATTCAACAGTAATTAACAAATAAATTAAATTACCAAAATATTAATGATACTGTATAATTTGTCATCCACAAATGTTTAAAAAATCTTTTAGGCAAATTTAAAATAAAGCGAAACTAAATATCATCTTCTCCAAAAAAAAAAATAAATAAAACGAACCAATTAATATAAAATCACAGAGTACCTTTGGCCAATCTGGCTTTAACTTGATTGCTTCCTTAGCATCTTCCATGGCATAAAAGTACTGATGTAGTTTGAGAAAACTAAGAGACCGATTGCTGTACAACACAGGGTTTTTCCCATCTTGATTGATAGCATGTGTATAATGCAGCACTGCTTCAGCAAAGTTTCCATCTTTTACACATTTGTTTCCCTGTTCTTTTAGCTGCTCTGCCTAATATAATAAACATGTTAAAACATAGGCATTAAACTCATGCAATTGATAATTAGAAACAGTTTGTACTATTTAAATTTGCAATAATGGATGGCAATGAAGTTTTGAAAACATATAATTATGAGAAATAACACCTTGTTTGGTCTATAAAGTTGATCTGTCTTGATTTGTTCCATTTGATAAAACAATTGTGGCCTTCTTTCATTGATGGACATACAGAGTTGTCAAATTGCTTGGGTTATCTTCCCTCGGGAGAGACAACCCACACAAGTTAACAAATCTGTACATCCACCAATTAAAAAGGCCATAATTGTATCATGTTTGCAATCTTTCTGTGATTTTCAAGCATCTGGGTTAAAAGCTGTAGGAGCAATTGATTACAATTTATTTATTTGTTTTGTTTGAGTATGATTGAACAATAAGACAACTAACAAGTAGTTATGTAATTAACCTGGTTATTTTGTCATGTCTTGTTTCCCTAACTGGCTAGGCTTAATAACTTACTGATGTGTGCTGCGAAAAATATTTGACAAGTTCCTTATATTATCACATTTCTTTCGTCATATAGATTTCTTTCCTAACCTAATACATATTCATATATTTTAATTTCGTTTAAATATTCAATACATGAGCAAAGTTGGTTATTTCGTATAACCTAACTTGGTTTTTCAGCACGTGACTGATTGTGACGTCATAATACGATGTTTTGATGACATTGACTATACATGAATTCTTCCACAAACAACAAGTGTCGACACTGCAATTGTGAATTGCAAATATTATTTGATTACTTGTAAAATATTGTTCTTGTTACTTCATTTTTACTATAGAATTTTAAATATAAGGTTTGTTTTCAATTGTTGGTTAGATTATTGGATATAAACGACTTTGGATCAATTTACGCTGCAACATAAACCGCTTCGCGGTTTATTAGCGTAAATCAACCCAAAGTCGTTAACAGATGTATATCCAATAATCTAACCAGCAATTGAAAACAATCCTTAAATATTGCCCATGAAATGGTTAGACAATAGAAAAATCACTTTGAAGTAATACATAAATGTAAAGTGCACTCTTGCTTATTTCACTAATGCTCCCTTGACAGTTCGTCAAAAGTATGTACATGTGAAGTGTTAACAGTTTTCCTAGTCAAATAATTATTCTGTAAGGCTCATTTTTGTTTATATTTGCATGCATTTAGTGTGCGATAAGAAAGTGTGCTCTACGATTTCAATTGAAAATAAAGGTCATTATGTATAGATTGAGCAATATCTTAATTTGCAATTTATGGTTTGTTGTTTTAAGTTTGCATGCACAAAGTATATAAATGTTTCATTGTTTAAAGTATATTTTAAGCAAAATTTCACGTATTAACATACACAAGCCTTTAGGATTAAAAAAAAGATAAATATTACGAATTAATACAGCAAACTCTAATTTTCTTATGTGATGTGTTGTACATTATATGTTTTTTTTTTAATTTACTTTGCTACTTTACTCACAAATAAACATCTAATTTAGAAATGGGAATTAAGACGCATGCTGAAGGGTATAAATTGTGCATGTTACCTGTAATTACATAAGAAATAATTCATTTTGCTTCACACACAAAAATATGTGCCCATTGTTCACTCTCATAAAACACGTTTCATCAATTCATGTATGTACAAATACAAATACAAATATTTATTAGCACAAACTCATGGTACAGTACATGGTTAAGGCACAACAATTTAAAGGATCACTACAAAGTGTGTTATACACATGTAATACAATTCTTTACATTTTACATTAATTGTATCTATTATTATATTATAATATATAGTATACAGATGATATAACCAATTAAAATTACGTTTCATATGATATAATTTTTTCTTAATTCAAAGCATTCTAAAATAAATGCAGCAGTAAGTTTTAGACAAAATTCAGATTTGCTATTCAACAAAAAGCATAATATTGATTTGCTCTCTGTTAAAAGATCTGGGATTAAATTTTTAATTTTATTAAGAAATGCACTTCTTATCAGCTTATAATGTTTACAATGCAACAGAAAGTGTTCTTCATTTTCAATTTCTCCTGCATTGCAAACTAGACAGTTTCTATCTTTTCTATTTAGTTTTTGGTATCTTCCCTTTTCTATCATTAGATTATGGGCACTGATACGAATTTTACAAAGAGCAGCCCTGTCTTTAGCTTTCTTTAAGATATCTAAATAGTGAGGTCTGCATCCTATTTTAAAGATTTTTCTATATAAAAATTCTAGTTTTGGAGATGTGTCTATAAGTGTATTTTGATTTTGGAGATTTTGATCATTTAATCTAATTTTTATTTGATTTAAATATTGTTTAAGTGAGCTTAAATCATGATTTAGAAAGGAAAATCCTAAATTATTTATTATTATTATGTATTACAGTATGTAGTAGTACTTTTTTATGTAAGCCCCCTTTAAATTGTCTGGACTGATTTCTTGCCAAATACAATATTTTACTGAAAATATGAGTTTTCTGATATATGGCATGATTGGCATCTCGAAATACTGTAAGTTTTATCAGGGACAGTCTATACTATACTTAGTATAGATTGTCTCTGGTTTTATATTATATATATATTATATAGATATGAAACAAATAACTTAAAAAAATTGTGGGAGAAATGTTGGACGGACGGACAACATGTCTTATCGCCTATCTATTTTAAAATTTAAACAGTATATTGTATGTTTAAGGGTCACTTAAAACAACTTGGAAAACATCAGACAATACTGTGTGTACCTTCTCGTTTGACATTTTGTTTTGTTTGCCTTTATGGTTAAACCTGAGTTATTTCCCCTGTTTAAAAAATTCTTGTTAGCTCTTGTACTTTTCTAAAGGCTAACATTAATTTAAAATACTTTTCTCTCATATCTCATATTGATTTTAAATATTTGATCTTTAATCCTCAATAAGGTTTTCATACTCATAAAATATTTTAGTTATTTCAGAATAAAAAGTTTTTCTTCAGTCAAGCTATTTCCGGGGAGACCATAATCTATGGAAGGATTTGTTGGTACATTTTGCCTATATAGATATAACTTTTGTACAGATAAACAAATCGAAAAATTAAAGTTAGTCTCGAACCCGCAACCTCAATGTTGACATACCACGTGATCAATAGCAGACGAACCACCTTAACCAGTCGCCCACGGCTCTCCCAAGTAATTATAATTTCTAATTTTTTGATAGATTAAATATTATTTTGATTTATTAAAAATATGTTCTATTAATGTATACAGGTACCGAGTATAAATCTTGAGGCGATTTGTCGCATTTGGCTTCGGACACAGGTTTCCTTACCCTGAACAAGGTTTGGGTTATTCCTGGACGGCGAGATCGTCGATGATGGAGATAAAAAATATTTGTTGTATAAATGACAATTATCACATTTATACTGACTTAGGGGCAATAACCTTGGTAAATCACTTTAAACGATGGTTTTTCACTGCATCAAATTGGTCAGGTTAATATGAGGCAGGACCAAATACACAAAACCATAATGTCATAACAAGGTTCGGTACTATATAACACTTTGGAATTTTATGAACTCGCATTCATCAGTAAGAACTGAGGTTTTAGCTGTACGACCTGTGCATCCCTTTATTTGACATCTTCAGCATTATAGATTTAACACCTGGCCTCACAAAACCTTATTATCATATCAGATTAAATAATGAAATTTCCAGGAACACTCCGTGTGGTTAAGATCTTTTCTGACATCTCTGGTAAAATAGGACACGGTTATTTATTTATTCCAGAGGAAAATGGCAGTTGAAAAGTGGTCAGCTTATGGCAAACTGATGCAGAACATGTAAGTGTTGTAAAGAATAGTATAACTGATACTGATCTTCTCCCTCGCCAACAGTTGGTACGTGTAGATATTCACAGACACAGGAAACCAGGAAAATTCCAAGCCAATTCTTTAGGAATTAATGCTTGTAAGGCTAGATATATGGACACTTAGAATGAATACCAAGTGCATTCTAAATGCAACCTTGGCAACAAATACACACAAAACTAGTGATGGTTGTGATTGCAAGTAAATAAGAACAAATGCCCTCTGATCTACAAAAATAGTCAAATTTGGCACAGAATTACATTCTAGGTTTGTGCAAAGTTTCAGGAGGATCTCTCGACTCGTTCTTAAAAAGTCTGGAAAATCTGCTTGCTAAACAAGAAGAAAAATAATAAAGAATAATACTAAGAAGACACAAAATGCTTTCTAAGTGCAATTAACAAATACATACAAAGTGTTCAAAAATAGCATGGAACCCTTTTAATAATTTTACCCTGGCATACAATTTTTATTTTATTTTCTTTCATTTATAAAGTCGTAACTGATACTCAGGTATCATATCTTTTCTTTTGTAGTTTTCAGTTCAAGTTGGGATTAACACATCTTTATTTAATCTCAATCAGCATTAAAATTCAAATGTCAACATCAAAACGGTCATACGTTTAACAATAACATTTTACGGAATGGTAGATAGTGAAACCCAGATGTTTCCTGTACTCCTGAAAGGGGCTACGGAGGCCGATTGTTTAAGGTAGTTCGTCTACTATTGATTCTCGTGGTCTGTCAATACTCTGTTTTCGACTCCAATCTTAATTGACAAGGACTGCCAGTTTTCGTACCGAATGTCGAGCGTTTCCTCCGGGTACTCCACCTTCCTCCCCAATAAAAACTGGAAACTATGATGTAGTTGAAAAACACGTTAAGCAATATACAAACATACAAAAACAAATCCTACATTCCTGACAACTGTATTTCATTTGAGATCTTTTGTCATGGTTCCCATATGAACCTCGTTCCATGCAAACACGAAACCAAGTTTTGCTACCAAAGATCTGCCGTCAAAAGTCTTGCTTCTATGAGAAGAAGATATGGTTTCCCCTTCCTTGTGTTTTTTTTTGTTACATAACCACAAGTACGCCACATAGCTACATTTATGGAAAATTAAAGAGATGTCATTAGAGAGCAGGCTGGTTATTATTTGACTCTAGGAAGAGTCTCTTTCTAGCCTTTGGGAGAAAGTACGTTTTACAATTTTAAGGTTTTGTGTTTAAATACACAATATTGAATATATTAATCACACTTATCAACCCCTCCCATGCATGAAGTATAATTTGCAATTTGTCTGTACAAGCCTTTTGGTCGTGGATTGTGAAATTGCATAGAAAATTTGTTGGCCTTTCAATCGAGATAAGACCTTTTTGTCTAAACTTACTGTCATTTTCGATTTCTTACACCTTGTTTTCTTTATTATTTCCTTAGGGAGATCTACGATTTGAATGGACTTTACTACAAGCATGAGTAATTATAGTTCTCGTAAGTTTTGTAAATAAATCTGGACAGGAGAATACATTGTCCATCTAAATAATTATACACTTGACCAACTAGATTTGAACTAAGATTTCACTAAATTCTTTAGAAGACCTTGTAGAAACTGATCCTTTTTTCCACTGTTAATTTTTGCAGCCAAAGCGCACATTTTTATACCCCACTTCGAAGATTTTGCAGTCATGTACTTTTGAATACAACTTAATCTTTGAAGGGAATCATTGTTTCATCAATACTGACTTGCTTTTTAAAACATACTGAACTTTCGTGGTTTCTTTAAGGTTGGGGGGGGGGGGTCCTTTAACAGGTTAACAGTCTTTTTATTTTTCGTAAAACAGATAACAGTAAATTTAAAATAATGATAACAGATAACAGCAATTTACATGAGAAAAAAGAAACAGTGAGTTCAAAAATAGAAAACAAACAGATAACAGCAGAATCTTATCGATTCCTCTCTTCATAGGAAGACGCAATTACATTTAAAAAGTGGTGAATAAAATGAATTAACAGATTACACAGAAAAAATCTCTAAAACAGTTAACAGTCTTATGACTATTAACAACAAACAGTTAACAGTATTATGACTATTAACAACAAACAGTTAACAGTCTTATGACTATTAACAACAAACAATTACCAGTATTATGACTATTAACAACAAACAGTTAACAGTCGTATGACTATTAACAACAAACAGTTAACAGTATTATGACTATTAACAACAAACAGTTAACAGTATTACATGTATGACTATTAACAACAAACAGTTAACAGTATTATGACTATTAACAACAAACAGGGTTTTTATTTTAATTATAACAGTTAATAACAATGTCAATTAAAAAAAGATAACAGCTAATGATTGAAAAACAGTTGCTTTATTTAAAAAAAACAGTTAACAAACGCGTAAAAATGCCCCAAAAACATTAAGAGAAAAGATCTTGCCCCTTTTAATATGTTCATTATTGTTCGAACTGTATAAAGTCGTGATTAGGCTCATCAGCCAGAGAATCATGCTAATTTGGGTTATAAAAACGTAAATATCTCATTATTTGTTGGAACCTGTCTCTGCTCATAGTGTATTGATAGATTGATGTTTGCAGGGATGTGACTATGAAGTACGACATGCATCTAGTATATAGTACCTTCAAATTTTAAGTACGAGTCTACTTTTTATAAATGCGACCATGGTACCCGTCTATGCCTGAAATCATCGTCCGGCGCACGACAGGCGATGCCTTGGGTTATCGTGCTGCACGTGACATACCATGCCTTAAGACATCGTTCGCCTATTAATGGTTTAAACAACGGAACGATGAGCTTTAAGCTTTATTAACACTTTGTTTTAAACTAAAACAACTGTACATGCATTTTGACTAACATATAGCTATAATTGTTGCACCATGCAGTCATAAGATTTTTTGTTTGTTTGAATGAGATTTAATGCCACTTCCAGAAATTTCTGAAGGATTGGAACCTTGTTATATTTGTGACAGGAAGCCGGAGTACCCATTGGAAACCACAGAATGGTAGGCATAGTTGTCAACTAAGATTGAAGTACAGCACACCCTGCCAACATTGAGACTCTGGGTGTTGACAAGTATGTGATCAATAGAAGTTGAATAAGTACATAAACCAATCATCTACTCAGTCATAAAAGAAATTATTACTTAAGAAAACTTTTAAAAGCTTATTATGTCATCACTTATTTATATGTTGACATATATGGAATTTGATAAAACTTTCACAGAATACTTATTACATGATAATTGTGCACCTCATATTTTTTACATTTTAACCAGAATGATATTTTGAGTTTTCCATAGCAAAAACATGCAGATAAGGGAGCTGTGTATCGATTAGTGAGGATTTCAACGGGAATTTTTCCAGTATTTTTTTAAACATGTTTCTTTATTTTTCTGAGTTATTTTGCTTCCATATTTTAAATTTTCATATGCGATTCATATATGTTTACCAGGATTATTATCAAGCATGAGAAATAGTTCTTATTTAATACGTACAAAGCAATCTTTTCACCAGTGCAGTGTGCATTGATTTTGGATTTCGTCCTTACCTAAAAAAAAACAACTGCCGTACGATATCACTTGTAATTAAAACGTCAAGCGTCCAATATAATAAATTATAGTTTTGTGCGAGATACATTGTTAACATGGTAGCTAAAATTACGAAATGTAATGATAGAATATAGATTCAATCGTTCTAAAGAACGATTAATAGACTCCACTTTCAAAGAAGACCTTAAATAAATGACCTTGAAAGTGAAAGCTAAGAAACATACTTAATTTGTCTATAGCAACTAATAAGAACAAAAATTATTAAAAAAACTATTTAAACAGCTTTAAAAATAAGAAAGGCCATTAAATAGGACGTAAGAAAACTTGAATGACCTTGACAACTGATCTTTTAACCCACGTAAATATTACTTATAGACAATAGCATTAGAAGAATAAGACATTCAAAATACATAGTACCATGAAAAACATTTAAGAAGGACTTTGACCTTAACTATTACAGATTGACCTTGACCATGCTGAAGGTCCACAGTGATCAACATTGAAGATTTTATGCCAATATCTCTTATATTCATTGAGATATGACTACTTATAATATATACACAAAAATAGAAAATGACCTTGACCTTTGACCTTGTATTTATGTTCAAGGTCAAGTGTCCTAATGGTCTATAGTGAAGACCCCATGCCTCTAATATCAATATTTGATAAGCAATTAAATGAAAAACTAATTATCAATGGTTGTAATGGGGGATAACTCCTATAAGATGAAGCCGGATCCTTTCCTTCCAAATAGAAAAAAGTTGCACCTTTATGAGACCAAATTTTTGCCATTATAACTTATTGCCTATCTTTTACCGTTTTAAAGGAATAGCGATGATAAGACAAGGCCAAAATTTCAAACGTGACCTTGACCTTTGACCTTGAGTCCATTTCAAGGTCAAGGTAAATGATGACTAATGATATAAAGTTTCATATAAATATCTGTTATAGTTGCTGAGATAAAGTGATATAATGCAATTCACAATATATTTTAGTGGTCTAGGGGAGATAACTCTTATAAAAATGTCAAATAAAAAAGTGACGATTCAAGATCTTGACATGATACACATTTTGGTAAAGGTTTCAGTTCTCTATCTATTATAGTAAAGGAGGAGATCTGTTCACAACACAATGTCAAAAATTAGAATGTGACCTTGACCTTTGACCTTGTCACCTTTTTCAAGGTCAAGGTCAATGATGACCAACTGGGAAATATCTAGCCTCTATCACCTCTTGTTCATGAGTTACTATGGTACAAAATGTACTTCCAATAAATAAGGGGAAATAACTCCAACAAGGAGTCGTCAAAATACTTTGCGCGATATGTAACCAATTGTCGCAATCAATAACTGACCATTTTGCAACAACTTTTATTGCAAAATCTTTTACGGTTTCAAAGTTTATCTGTACACAAGCTTTTTTATGACAAGGGAAATAACTCCGTAAAGAAAAAGTGTTCGGTGTGACAGGGTCAACTGCGAAAGCGTAATGTCTCATACACACATAGTACAAAAGGTCTTTACAACATGTCGCGAAACAAAATTTATAATGGGAAAAGAAAACTTGGCGGAAAAAAAGAATAAATTACAGTAAGGCATTCCACTCGGAAGTGGAAAGCCTTAAATATAGGTTCAATAGTACTACGGAACGATTAACAGGCTTTCAAATTTATGTCTTTAAAACGACCTTATTAATTGACACTGAAATTTAACCACTGAACAAGTTTTAAAATTTATCTCTTAGAAATTAAGAAAATGAAGTCAAGTCCTTTCCTTCCAAATGTGACCAAGTTGCTCCTTTATAACGCTAACATTTTTACCCATAATAAGTTATTGTCTATCTTTTACCATTTCAAAAGAGCTGCGATGATCTTGACATTTTTACCTTGTGTCTATTTTCAAGATCAATAATAATAATATAAAACTAATATAAAATAAAAACAAGTCAATTTCCGTTAGTTTAAGTCCTTACATCGCTGGATGGCTTGAGCAGATGGTTGATGGAGTGATACAATTTTTTCAGAATAGTTCTATCTATATCAATCCATTCTATATCTATAGAAAGCAATAAAAAGTCTGCATATGCCTTCTTAAAAAAACGATTTAGGGTCTCTTTTAAACGTGAATAGAGAAGGAAAGGTAAAGGTTCTTTCAAAGTGAGGCAGCTGCTGTCAAATCGTCAATTTCCGTAAATCTGAGTCCTTAAATCGCTGGGTGGCTTAAGTAAAAACTGATGTTCTGACCATAAAGTACGATATGGTTGATATTGTGTAACCAGTTTTCAATATGTTCGTGTACCTCTCCATGATGTGGTTTAAAAAAAACATATATCAACAGTTTATACAGACATTGGTACTGTACAAGGCAGCCAATAAAACGATATGAGAACCGGTGTTAAGGAATCATGTTTTTTTTCTTCGAATAATAACTCTTGCTGCTGTATTCTGTACACGTTGCAGTTTTTGAAAATAGACACAGTACAGTAATACAGTAATGCATTGTTATAGTCTAGGCGTGATTTTACCAGTGATCTAATTAATGTTTTACAGGCATAATCAGTGATAATCAGTGATACTTAACATGGAAAGCAACAGTCGTGCTTGCTCGCCAGACCAAGCATCTTTTTGTCCACACTTAGTTTTATAATGATGTAATGATGATAAAATATTTTAATATAGCAGTTATGCAACATAATTATCCTCTACTCAATTTTGTAAGAATTTGAAAATTTGAAAAAAACCATGGATAAAAAATATAACCCAAGCCATCTGGGTAAGTCTTATCCATTGTCAAGTAGTTTCAATACTGTACAAGAGAAACCGTGCTAGAGATAACATAATTATCATTGCAATTATTTCATATTTTATACTATATGCTTCTGTTGTTTGCATGTCTCAAATCGTCCTGGACTTTTGCAATAGGAATTTTACATTGTAAGTCAGCAATTTTTGTTTCCAAAGGGAAATTAGTTCATCTGCTTTCGTGACGTTCAATGGTATTCCGACAAACCGTGAGCTTTTTCCAATGTTGTCAGATATCTATAGCACACGCCGCATGCCTTGCTGCGCTCTAACGAAAGCGCTGCTGCATAGAAGAAGAACTTAAGCCACAAAAAAAAACGATTTGAAACAATTTGAAGCTGAATAATTTTGTCTGTTGAAAGTTTGTTGGGGTTTTTTTTGTCTTCATTAATCGTTTGCGTTAAAATTTGCTCAAAGTTTGCTGAATACGAGCGTTGAATGACCAGCTTTGGTCCAAACTTAAGAAGATAATTTGTTCTCGTCTATATTCATCAGAAACAGTCCGTGCTACACACTTATTCACCAGTTAAAACTAGACATGCATGACTCAAAACAACCACAGATTAGTCACACAGTCCTTAAACTTGTTGGACAACGGCAATTGAGACATTGTAAAATTGCAACATTTATTAAAACGTAAAATAAGGTTATAATATAGCAGTGCAAATAAAATACCGTTTACACAATTCTAGGTCTTAAAAAACATAGTCTGAGACGAAGAATGTCTTTAAAAGTGGTGTAAATAGACTTTAGCTTTCCAGGACAACCACAAATCAAAAGGTTATTTAAACATAAATCAAAATCCTTTGGAACGTATACAATGATATCATACCATGCATTAAATAGCAAAATTATCAACATTTTTCCATAATTAATAATTCAAATATTATTGAACATCAAAATACAATTGTAAAGTAACAAGGGACCATAGGGAATCAGTCGTACATACTGTTCGAATTTTGTCCATTCTTCGGATAGGTTTGGAGCATTCCAATTAACTGCTAGTGGTTGAATCGTTTGTAAATTCATTGTTGAATGGTTGGTTGGGCATTGTAGATTGCTTTTACTGCGGTAACAGCAGACGTCATTTCCCGAAAGATGTCGAATAGACAACAATCAACACTTCCAAACGTAAACTTCCGTTGTAAGTTGGTCGAAATTTACTGAAGAAAATCTCCCTGTCAAAATGAAAAGTCCGTCGCATTTCCAAACGCTAAATTGACTCTGAAAAATAATTGTTCAGTTTAATTTACACATTTTTTGATCTGCAAAAGGAGCATAAGCTTGCCCAAACTCCATAAGGAATTTTTATTTGTTATTTGTTAGCCAAAAAAACGCGGTAACTTTTAGTATAGGTAAAAATAAAAAAAATATAATTAAATGGATTAATAGACAATTAATTTTGATAACCACCACAACAGTATGGCGTATAGGTTAAGGGCCGAAAATTGAGCCTTTTGTAACGGTACAACTCACCTACTTTCTTTTTTAGAAAACTACATAAGAGGTCTTAATTGTGCAAAAAGGCGTGTTACTTTTCCTACTATCGTCTGAGGTCAAGCCTCCCTTATTGTAATCTGACAAACCCCAAGCCGAGCCTTAGAAACACTTCCCTGGTACTCATCCTTGGCTGAACGATACAATCTTTTTCAGTCATACCATCAAGCCAAAATATGAGTCTTGTAGAAGGCTTTTCCTTTCAAACAAGCTGCTCGGTTAATGTCGGTTCCAAAGTGGCCAAATACTATCTGTTTAGTTATTACACAACCAAATCGCACACAACTTGAAACTAAAGTCAAATTCAAGAAACTCTATAACCTCCCGTGAATACATGCTTTCAGTTCATCGTCATTTAGCTGTAAATTAACATTCTCAAACGAATTTGACTGATTTGTGTTAACTTTAGTATATGTTTTCTGTTGTAACTGTGGTTTTCGACAAGTTTCATATTTAAGTTTTTAGTTTGTTTGTCTCGTCATACTATTTGACAAACTCAATAACTCTTTCATAGCTTACATTTTGTGGTGAATTCCCAATTTCCATGTTCATTATTTGCGGTTTCACTAATAGTCTATTACGTTCTCTAGCAAATTACAGATATAACTGTCTGACAATGTAGTCTTCATGTCCGCTTATCGAAGGAAAAAACGAACGGATATGTTTCCGTCATTTCAGCCACAGATGATATTTTTGCGCTCTCGCCAGGTTGCGCTTTCTCCTAATTTACTTTTACCAAAACTTACTAGCTTCGCGGTTTATTAGGCGTAAAAAACAGACCAAACCATTTCATAATTATATAACCTGTTCAAATATGATTTGAAATATTCCTTAAGTAGTTTTATCAGTATTAACCCCCCGTCCAAATATTGAATACTTGCACACAAAATTAAATCGATTTATCTTTACCTATCAATTTTTCAAGTTACCATGAAGTAAACATGCGCGCAAAAAAATGTTGAGGTAACAAATTTCACTCCCTGCTATAATTGCGGTTATCCATGCATCTGAAAGCCCACAGTATATTGAACAATATAAATGAACTTGCCAAAAAACAAGAAGTCCTCAGACACTTTGTGGTCGGGGAATTATTTTCTAAATGCAGATATGTCAACAAACACATACACAATGTATAAGATAGCATTGAACTAGTTTAATAAATTTTATTCTAGTATAAACTTTCTAATGTTAAAACACATTGCTTTCTTTTTATCGCACCAATATAAACAGGGATAAGGCCGCAAGCACAACTGCATCCTATTTGTCCGCTCTGTCATTCAGTGAGAATGGACCAGACGACGAAATTATCATTATAAACCAAATAACAGAATATGGAAATTTAAGAAATATTAGTAAGAAAGATTCCAGATTGTGAATTACTTTAGCCATCATATCAAACTACCTCACCCATTTTCAAATGGTTATAAGTAAGGTAATGAACAAATTATTTTATTTCAGTTTAGCCTGTTTGGATTTTTGAGAATCAGTGAAAAAACTGCACACTGAAGATATACAATGTAATGTTTATACCAAAGCCCGAACCAAGAATACTTTGTAGAACGTTGCTTTGTTTCATATTCAACTTATTTTTTGACGGTTCAATTGTATGACAGGTTCAGTTCAAGGTTATTCTACAGGATTTTCATTTGGCACATTAAAAAAAAGATCCAAACCAAGTCCTTATGTTGGGTTAACTTAAAATATTATCTTTAATACAAACAAAAACATATGTAGACCGCAGATACATTAATAATATTTACCAACTCCAGTACTACTTATGGATCTTGATTTAAATGTGCCAAAAATTGTATTTAATTGGATTTGTGTCCTTGTTTTATTTATAATGCAAATTATAAATATTTATAATGCATTGTATGATTTATCATTTGCATTATAAATTAAACAAAAACATCAATCAAAGTAAATACAATTTTTTAAATTTATAATGTAAATGATAAATATTTATCATTTGCATTAAAAATTCAACAAAGACATAAATAAAAGTAAATGCAATTCTTTTTGGAACATTTAAAAAAAGATCCAAACCTAGTACTAGAGTTGGTCAACTTAAAATATTATACTTTTTAAAAACAAATGCAGATGTAGACTTCAGAAATAATATTAAAACATGTAAATATTTATCATTTGGATTATAAATTAAAACAAGGACATAGAACAAAGTAAATAAAAAAGACAATTCCAACACTGTCAATAAAATTAAAAATCTGTCACTTGCTGCTCTCGTCGTCTATAGAAAAGGAAAAGGGAGGAACATGCGAAAGATTTGATTGGATTGAAATATTATCAACAAGAGTTCAATGTAATTTAATCGTAAGTTTTATCCTTATTTAACCTGATTTAAGTTGCCAAGATAATGCTAAATAAAATGAAATGGTGTTCAGCACCTTTCAATTTACAAACACATTTCTAGAGAGTGAACACAGTTATAGTTGTAAGTTTTTATTGTAATAGAATTTGCTAATACAAGACGGTACAGATGAAAAGAAAAAGCTACGTTATATTAAATTTTTATTTAGTTTAGACTGATATTATATAATTTATAATAAGGATGATAAAACAATTCAACGTTTAATATTTGTTTTTCTAAAATTGAACAGTGAATTGGGTAAATTAAGTGTATTTAATTATATTCAATACAGTTTATCTGTCTGGTTTACGTAATAAATATTTTTTCTTGTAAAATAAATTATTTTTACCATATTAAATCAAGGACCAGCTAGTTCATTGGACAGATATTATAAGATTTTTAATTAGGGAAATAAAACAATAGCACGGCAAAAATAGTTGCAATTTTATAAAATTTAAAATGAATTGTAAATGAATGATACGGGAGATATAGTAGACAAATTCAGTTTTTGTCTAGCATAATAATTATTTTTAAAACAAAATCAAGGACTTGGATGACCCACTATTAAGTTTGTGTTGTTGGCATGAACGAAATAAAATCAAAGTGAAAACTTATCTTAGTAGTAAGGGTAAGTTTGTATAATTATGATAATACTACTTGACTTTACTTTTTTATTTTCAAAAAGTGCAAAACAAATTTATAACTTTGGTGTCATTATTTTTAAATTATAAAAAGGAAAAAAATTCTATTACAGGAATTTCTGGATAAGTCCTATAAGGGCGTTCACGGGCAGTAAGATGTTTGTGATATTGTTACTTGCAGCGATACTTGCAGGTGTAGACGGTAAGTGAATAGTAACTGATAATTCGGCATAAAGGCATAAAAGATAAATATAATTCAACGTTTTTATTCCGCTTTTATGGTTTTTTGTTGTTTTTGCCGGAGGTATTTAAAAGTTTAAAAAACCACCCTCCTAGATTTCTAAAATACGCAATGGGATGTGTTTGAAAAATCCATATTTGGCAATACAGACGCAGTGAGATTTGAAAATAAAGATCTACATTAAAAAATATATAGCTAGATATAACAGAGTTAAATAGGGCATTAAAACTAGTAGTTAGATTTTTTTAAAAGTACACTTCTTAACATGACAGACTGAGACAACTTCAGATTTTTAAAGTATAAAGACAGATTATTTTGTGAATTAAATTTAGTTGCATAAAACACCTTACAAACTATCGAAATGGATTCGTCTAAGCAAAAGACTGAAACGTGTTCTGTGTAGAAATAATTGTAACTAATAGTGTGGAAATGTAGACTTAAATCTATACTCTATTATGATTGGCGGAACAGTTGGAATTCCAATGGATGCTAACTGCGATTCCATCTCCATCGAGCTTTTTCGTAAAACATCAGTTTCCTGTTTTGTTGTAACTAGTTTGCAATTTTTACATAACCATTATGGTAACCTAAGACTCAAAAAGTAAATTGGTTTGATAATGTAAATCTAATGCAAATATGTATTACTAGGCCACGACGTAGTGGAAGTTCGACCACTAAATTTTCGAATCACTGTGCGCATACGAACATGAAATCCTAGAAATATCGAAGACAGAAGCAGAAAGATGATCGGAATGGCCAAATAGTTAAAAGCAGGTGATAATTATATGAACGCTTACGAAAATTAATTTCATCAACAAAGAAATATGAGTGAACATACATGACAGTAAATACTATTGCATGTAACTTAAGAATTGATTTATGTTGTAGAAACGCAATTTACTTTAGAACCATATACACATAGTTTTTCTTTATATGCACATTATATTTAATATGACTATTCATTGCACCATATATTTAATATTACTATGCATTGCACCTGATATAATAATCCTGCATTAAGATTGGTTGATAGCATGTATATTTGTAAAGTACTTTATAACGCATTAGGGTATTGTTTTTACACATGTCTGTGTATATATGCTTTAAAAAAATCTTTTTTTTCCCTCGGTGCCGAGGTATTTGCCAAATCGTATATTCCATTTGTACCCTCGCGAGCCTAATCTTGGGATTTTTTTTACTTGTTTTATCGAATATGAATAATAAATTTTGAAAACCAGACAGTCAAAAGAAAATAATAGTGGTTCTAAAATCATCACTCTTTCGGCCACGATATTCGTGGTGTAACTAAAGAGATATATCATAATATATCATGATGGGATGACTATTTGTAAAAAAAAACCACAATCCCAAACATGATATATTTGGTCAATATGCTACCTACTTAAACTTTTTATAGTTTCTAAATATGCACCTTCTTTACTTGATCCCCCCAAATAAAACAAAAACATATTACATAGTTATGTATTAAGGACAAAATTTAAAAAAAATGAATTATCACATAAATGAACAACAAAAGAAAAATTATGTTGTTTTTTTAATGTGAATCTTGTCATGCAATTTTTCAATTTTGCTTTTGTTTTAAATTTACATTTGTTCAAATAATGTTTGCTTAATTGTTTCTTTGATATTTCTTTACTTTATTTGAAACTATATAAAATCTTCAAATTAGCTTATTAAAATATTGTTAAAATGACTATCGAGGTTACTATCAAAAACTCTACCAACACGTTTGACGAGGAAAAGTTGTCAATGTTTGATTCCAAGCAATAGAACAATTGGTGGAAACAAAGGTTGACAAATGGAATCACTATTCCACCATTGGGAATAGAACAACAAACAACTTGGAAGACTGGCATCACAAATTGAACAATCAGTTACATAGAGCCTACCCGCACCTGTTTCTCCTGATACAGAAACTGCTTCGATGAAAATAAAGTTAGTGTAATACGATGCTGGCGAACGACGAAAAATTAGAAAACATACATATCGCTTCATTCACAACAGACTGGAAGAGTTAAAACAGAGACTTTATCAAGGCCAGATTGATGTGTATTACTGCACTAATGGAGCATTCCACATATTACAGCTATATTAATTGACAGTATTATATATCGTATACAATAGTGCTAACTGTATTAGTATATTATAGTGCTTATATACCATTATGTTAATTATTTAATCTACATTAATACAGCGGTTTTGTCCTATATAAGAAAAGTCATACAATATAACATTCACTTATTGCATACTTTATTTCTGCAATTTTAATTATTATTAACTGCAGGTCCTAAATTCATATTTTTCATATGTCACACAAACCAAGCTGTAATTAAAATTCTTTGTTCTTAATTGCCTTTGATCTTATTTATTTTTAACTTTATTTAATTATTTAACTTTAAAATTCTACCTGTAGTACTTTTTTTATCAAAAGTTGGATAAATGGAAATGAACCGTCTTTCTGATTGTTCAACATTTAATAATTAATAAGGTAAAAGGTGACAAATTTGGTACTTTCCCATATGTTACTTTTTTAACCTTAATTAATAAATGTTAGACATTCAGGAAGATACAATTGAACGAAAACGTATCAGCAATATTAAACAGTTTAACATCTGGAGAAATGCCATCTTTATTGCCTATATAAAACAGGGAGGAATACAGGCTTTTACGAGCCTCTGGTTTATTTTGTTGTCTGGTGATTAAGGATTGTTACTAGAGAAACAGGACACATTTATACATGCATAAAAGCTACTGTATTTGTCATAATCAGAGTATGTTTTGAGCCAACCATACCTAATTGTCAGTTTAATGCTGGAGGTAAATTTTTACAAATATTATGCTTTAAATTTTAAATTGATAATAAGTATAAGGTAAGCGGGTATTTCTTGATTAACACTAAAATTCTTTACAAATATAAAAAAAAGTTTTGTAAAATACCTTAAATGATGAACTGATTTCAGCAGGGATATGTCTTTAAATTACTGCTTGAAAAATTATTAATTCTAATTAATAAAACCTAAAGATGACACAACAATGTTCCGCTGACAAACCTGATCCAATATTTGGATATGCTTCCACAGATAAACCTTTTACAATACGTGGATATCCTTAGTAGACAAACGTCTGGATATCCGGTAATCAAATGTTAATTTGCATTAGATTTAAATGAAATATGATATCATTAATTTATTATTTCGTTATTTTTAGATGACGACGGTGACGGAGTTTCAGATGAAGACTGTGCTACACCACCTCCAAGTAGGTATAGTAAAACTGTGTTGTTCTGACATTGTATTAAAACTCGATTGTTTGTTCATTTTGTCATTTTTTGCTACACGACCGAAGAATGTAAAATAAATGATGAATGTAGAATATGTATGTTTATTTTACTTTGTTTGATGGTGTTTAACGCCACTTTCAGCAATTTTTCAGCTATATCATGGCGTCCAGTTTTATTGGGGGAGGAAGCCGGAGGACCCGGAGAAAACAGCCGACCTGCGGTAAGAAAACTGGCAATCCTTGTCAATTAAGATTGTAGTCGAGTACACCCTGCCTGCAGTCAGAATTGAACCCGCAATCTCAGTGTTGACAGACCACGTGACCAATAGTAGACGAACTACCTTGACCACTCGGCCACCGAGGCTCCTATTTTACTTTGATGTTTTTGTTTAAAAGCTATAACATACCTTTATAGCATTTTATGATTAAAAAATCACTTTCCCTAATTTTTATGAGGTGACCGTGCTCAAGTCGTCAACAATATTTTCAATTTTGATTTGTAATAAATAATGTTCATAAAACGATAGACTATTGCATTAATATATTAATTTATGTTCATCGAGGTTATTTGATTTGAGCAGAAAAAAGAATAAACCTTATATTTTAATAACTTTTCTCTAGTACATACATGAAAAGCAATAGAATATTATATAAATATATTAATGAGTTTCTATCGAGTGCATAGATATGGTGGCATATATCTGCCCCTACTTGTCTCATAATTAAGTCAACATTTTTGTGAAATAAGTCTACTTGTCACATATTTAAGTAAACTGTCAGATAATAAAGTTATAATATTTTTAAGAAAAATTAACCATATTTTGCGTTTTTGCCCTTTACATGCCATACATAAGTTGACATAACTATCTGAAAAGCAGACTTGTGTATCTGACAAGTTGACTTAAATTTATCTGGGTTTTGGGTTAATTATCTGACAAGTAGTCTTATTTATCTAATAAGTCAACTTGTCACATAATTATGTCAACATGCAGATAAATAAGTCTACTTGTCAGATAACTAAGTTCACATGTCAGATGATTATGTCAACTTTTCAGATAAATAAGTCTACTTGTCAGATAATTGTCAACTTGTGTTTGGCATGAAAACGGCAAAAACTCAAAAAATGTCTTTCTTTTCTTAAAAATATTAGCACTTTATTATGATAAAAGTTTACCTAAATATCTGACAAGTAGACTTAATTAAGTTACAAGTAGAATTATTTCACAAATTATGTAGACTTAGTTATGTGACAAGTAGGGGCAGATATATGCCACCATACATAAAGCATAATGTCGTTCAAATTATTTAAAACATACGGTTAAATATTCTTGCAAATAACACAAAACTGTATTTATATTTAATTGTAGTTGATGGGAATTGGGCATCATGGAATTCATGGACAAGTTGTTCTGTGACATGTACACCCTATGGTACCACCACGAGCGGAACTATAACAAGGGACAGAAATTGCACAAACCCAGCTCCAAAATATGACGGCAAACAGTGCGTTGGCAATGGAACCGAAAGTGCTTCATGCACACCATCAGCTTATTGCCCAAGTGAGATTTGTTTTATTAAAATCTCAGAACAAACACTTGATATATATGCATTTTATATTGAGTTCTCAAAACAGACCAGAATAAATCCATGATATCATACAGCACCAGCTAATGACGGTGTCCCCTGTAGTGGGCCAGCTTCATCAGTACAATCTAGTAAACTTAGTCATTGTCTAAGTAATTATAAAGTTAATAGGATATTGGTCTTTTAATTTAAATTGTGTTCAGCTATGTTTAAATAATTCTTGTTGTGTTTTAATCTGTATAATCTTTGCTTTTAAATTATTGTTGCAATAACAGAATCATTCAAAAACGTCTAAAGAAATCTCATAAGTGCACAAGTTACAAAATATTCACTAATTTTTGCAGTTGATGGAAACTAGGGCTTACGGGGATCATGGGGAACGCGTTCCGTTACCTGTGACATTGGAACGGGAGACAGATCAAGAACATGCATCTTTATTTGAATAAAAAATGTTTCGTTTTCCATTTAGAAAGCTAAGAAAGCGTTATAACATATAAATTTACTGTTCAAAAGAGATTTTTTTCATTAATATTAAACCTGTTTTATGATTTGGGTTAACAGACAAGTTGACACAAATGCGCAACATTTGTAAATACTTAAGGCAATATTTGAGAAATTTATTGTTATTTAAGTATGTTAGAAATTTTGGGTTCTACTAAACTCATTTATAAGTCTGGAAATTAAACCCAACACGGTTAGAATTAGATTTGCATACAATTCTTTATTTTAGTACATGTAAAATAAAAATGAAAAACGTATCACTGAAACTGTGTTGACAATTCAAGTTAACCAATAAACGAATGTATTGGCTTCCTACACGCATGGTTTGCTTTAAACTTTTGACTTCAAAGTAGAGAAAGAAGTTTTTACTCCATTTATTAGCAGGTCTGCAGAACTGAAACCATAACTAATCATTTATAACGATTAACCAATGCATCATATATGTCACTAGAAGTCTGGAATCAATATAAGCAAATTATCACTTCAGTTGATGGAAATTGGGGAAGTTGGTCAGCGTTAAGTAGTTGCTCAGTAACATGTGGAAGTGGAACCGAATCTAAAACCAGGTTATGCAACAACCCTGCCCCTGCATATAATGGAACTTCTTGCAATGGGTCTGCTACATTTACACAACCATGTACAAATGTAGCCTGTCCAAGTAAGTAACGATATTGCTTTGCAAAGAATCATACGTCTTTTTTTTATTTTGAATTTCTTGTTTATTTCCCAAAGGCAGAGAACATGCATAAACCGTATAAACCGTATAAAAATATCTTATATTGTGATAATAATAATATTTCACATTATTTTATAAAAGAACGTGCTACATATTCATTCAAATAAATTTAGATTTACTTAGATTTTATGAAAATAAATGGTCTATATAATACAGCTATGCATGAAGATGAAGTCAGGATCATATTATGATCATATATTTGACAATCCTTACCAGTACTATGAACAAGTAGAACACAAACAAAGTAGAGATTATGAAAGGAAGATGTGGCACCCTTTCTTGACATCGACTTAACAGTTATGTCTGTCTATTTTGCGGAATCCTTTAACTGAATAAAACTATCAAAAAATGTATTTCTAAAAGGAAAGAATATCGATCGCATTAAGGACATCATCAGTACGATATCAAGTCAACTATTGCGGATTTCTGAAGATATGGCAATGTTAAAAGGAAACCAACCTAGTTACAGATCTTTAGCGATTGGCGTGATCTGTTTTTAACGTGGTCATTCTCCACCAATATCAATTTAATTATTTGCATTTGCAGATTAATTTAATATACTAAGTGCAACCAAGACGGTTCAGTGTGTAGGTCTTAATCTTGAACAAATCCTTGACATATATGCATTATACATTTAGCTGATGGTAATTGGGGAAGCTGGGGTTCGTGGGGAAATTGCTCAGTGACATGTGGTAGTGGGACACAAACCACAACAAGTACATGTGATAACCCAGCACCAGCTAATGGTGGAGCCAATTGTGTTGGATCCGGATCCGCAACACAGACATGTACACTAAGTCCATGTCCAAGTGAGACAAATTAATTATATGCATTTCTTGTCTGTAGTTATCTTTAGTTAATAAAAAATATTTTAATTTCCATTAAATACTCAATAGCTGAGCAACATTGTCCCTTTCAAATTGGTATTTCATCACTTGACTGATTGTTGATGTATGTATTGATGACGTTGACTATATATGGATTTATTTGCGTAAACCGACCCAAAGTCGTCTATATCCAATAATCTAACCAGCAATTGAAAACAATCCTTAAATAATTTATTTTGCATTCAGAAAGGAAACGTTTCAACATATAAAGATATTGATTCTTTAAATTTCTGATTATGGAAATTGAGTATGCTATTAAATTTTTAAATTGAAATAAAATGAATGAAACAAATCACATTACAGTTGATGGTAACTGGACAGTATGGTCGACTTGGGGAACTTGCACTGTTACTTGTGGTGGTGGAAAACAGGATAGAACCCGAGGTTGTACGAATCCAGCTCCTATGTATGGTGGCGCGACTTGTTCTGGATCTGTGTCAGAAACAATGATCTGCAATACACAAGTGTGCATAAGTAAGAATTAATTATTTAATTAATTTTGTTTTGTTTTATTTATTAACGGTAATATTTCATGTATAGTTTAATGACAATTTAATAAGTCTGTTTATATGAATATAATATATGTTTTAGTTGATGGTTCATGGGGTCAGTGGCAAGCCTGGGGATCGTGTTCGTTGACTTGTGGCGCTGGACAAAGTTACAGAACGAGGGTTTGTAACAACCCAATGCCACAAAACGGTGGGCTTCCATGCTCTGGAGTTTCGAGTGAATATGGGGACTGCAATACACAAGCTTGTCAAGTTGCCACTGTTGGATCTTATCAACAGGTATTTTTGTAATAAAACAATCTTAAAGTTTTATTTGTTTGTCACAAGACTTTAGAAACTAGTGACAGTTATTATGACTATAACATTGAAGTTGACATCATCTACCTATATATATATATTTGTTTTGCCAGGCTATCAATTTTGAGATGCTAATTAACCCCGTGTCTTTCAAACTATAAAATAGTTTCTATTTCTTTATATTCCTATTATATTTTACGTGTTTGTTTCAGTTATGCCCAGCAGGATGGTTTACTTGCCAGAGTGGTTCCGTTTCATGTATTGAACAATCATTCGTTTGTGACTGTTCTAAGGAATGTGAAGATGGCAGCGACGAAGCTGTGATGTATGCAAGCTGCAATCCTCAGTTACAGGCGGCCTGCCCTAGTGGTACTAAACGTAAGTAAATTCACACATTTTATAAGATCAGAAAAATAACAAAGAAAACCGACCGAAAAACAAGAGCCGAAAGTCATGGGACAATTGCAAATCTGGATATAGACAAACATGTACAGCTCAACAAAAAAAGAGAGAAAACCGAACCCAATAAAACCTTGACTGTAAGCAGTGCCTCCTCTAAGTAGACACCTGTCGAGAGTTACTCATTGTTATGTCTAAGAAAAATTCAAACCAAATAATAAGAAACACTAGGTTTAAATAACGAGTCCGAAAATATTCAGAAAGTTGAAATTTGAATGTTAGAAAGTAATGCAGGTTTAATCTAGGAATACATTTGCAACATATGTATTAAACCACATTATTGTGCAATCATATTCCACACAAATATTAACACTTTTTAGATCAATGTATAACCAAACGTTTTTTTTCAGAGCTGACAGCTATCTCCTTTGGGACATTGCTCTTCTTAATAGGAACGCTTCGGATGATGTATCTAGCTGTGTTCTTTTAAATTTCTTGAATCGAGTCAATTTTCTATCAGTTATTACAGACATTATCTTTATGCATATATGTAATATTATATTTTGTTAATAAAAAATCTTTGCATAACTGCTCACTATATCGCCACCTTTTTGTGCTGTACTTACAACGGAACTAGAATTTATATGAATGAAAGAAGAAACATGCGGTAATCAAATGAATGTTCAGGTAATTCCTCTAAATAGGTTAAATATATTGTGAATAAAACTTCCCACGAACCTTTTTCAGTAGAACTTGCATTCTTAAATAAAATTAAAGGACTGGTGCAATCATAACAAAGTAATGTATAAACGCTTGGGAGTGAAAATTTAAATAGTTTATATAGAAAAGCAGTCAAAATATGCCAACCCCCTTTTCGGACTATGTGTATGAGTGCATGATTTCGTCCTAAATAAATTTAAAAAGCTGATTTTATCTAAATAAATAAAAATATTCTAATTTTAATCAAACAACAATTTTAGCAATACGCCCATGATAAGGTTGTAAACACATTTAACCAGATTGCTACTAGAAATAGTGATACAAAAGTAGGAAATTTATTATGACTTTTAACATTTATTTGACGTAAATGCCTGAAAATCGTGATGTTTCACCTACTAAGACATTGAATCTGTCATAGTATTTGGATCTATGTAGTTTGCATGTTATGGAGTTACCGAAGTTTGATTACCACAATGTACTTTTTGGCACCTAAATAAACAGGATAGCAACCCTGATCATACAATGATGGTCTATTTTATGCCATCTACTTCTTTTAATCCTTCCGGAATGGACATCAGTAAAATTATCGTTGTTTGCAGATCGGTGGAAATTCCATATTAAAATATAGGAAAACAAATTAATGTAAGTCTTGGCTTGTGTATCATATATTTAACAATGAATATTTGTGAACTATGTGTTTTTTATAATCACGAGTGACGTCGCATCTTCAGCCGAGTACAGAAAATATAATGTATGATAGCAAAATTGATTTGTTTGTTGAAATGTTTCGCTAGCATTTGCATAAAATTCCTAATAAGTAAACAAAGATCATCATAATATGACCTGAACGGGATTGCAATCTGCGACAGTAGAAAATTGAGCAAGTGAACGATTTTAATTAGATTAGGGCAACATAAAATAAGTATTATATTATATTTTGAAATATACATTATAAATAACCAGTCATGTAATGCTGATGGGCTAATGATTAAAAAACTGACATAATCCAAAAAATTTGAAGTAGCCACGTGATAAAGAAATTGAGGTCGAGGTCAGTGAGGCATACCAGATTGTCATGTTTTCTCATAAGGACCATGTATACCAATTTTTGTCACCACTCAAGGAACTAATCTCATCTTCTGACTTTCATGTAGCCACTGGACCGTGAAATTGAGGTCAAAAACAGGTGAGACCTAACAGAATGTAATGTCACTATTAATTTGCAACCTATTTGCCAAATATTGTCAAAATATCATGTATGGTGACTGAGGAACTGACATACACTGATAACTTTAACAGTGAAATTGAGCTGAAGGTCATGGAAATTTTCATAAGCAACCTATAGAAATAAAGTATCTGATATAATATTCTAACAATTAGTTAGTCATTAATTTAATAATTTGATTGGCACTACAAAAAGAAGCAGAACTGGCAACTGAGCAGCTCATCTGATTGAATATTGAAAACAGTTAGATCATGTGTACAAAGCACTGCATTTGTAAACCAACAAGTTGATAAAGTAAACCAATTACGTGAATTTCATGGTTATATTAAAAGCAACATGTAGTATGAGTTAACATTTTAATAAGTAATATTTACATAATGGAATGGCCACAGCAAGTAACTAAACTGAATATAAAGTAGCATTTTTGGGAAACCAAAAGCAGGACACTCTTCCAGGGATAAAACCAAGAGAAAGTGTCATTAGCTGACATAACCTGAGAGGTCCTTAGCGCAAATTTATATTTAGCAAGTCCTAGAGGCTAAGACAAAGCATTTTTGCTGGTCTACATTAGAGACCAAGATAAAACATTTTGCATGGCCTACCCTTGCAGGCCTACCTTGGAGGCAAAATAGCATAACAGCGGGTTCAACTTAAGAGCTAAATCTCATAATGAAATGATGTATCTACCCTGGAGACCAAAATAAGCAAATTCACCTTCCCGAGAAGCTGCCAGGAAATGTGTAATACTCTGTTAATAGGTTGGGCGTGCTAGTATCCAGCCTTACTATGGCTGTCTTGCTGAAACTACATTAATGTTAATCTTAATGTTACATTTATTCAACGCAATAAAAATTCTAAGCGAAAAAATTTGTTTACATTTTATTCTGTTAATCACCATGTCTCTCCAGTAAGTATATAATACTGAATGTTCTTCAAGTAAATCGTACATATTGTTAGTTATAGCTTAACACTATTCTTGTTCAACCATCCACCAAATATTGTTCACTTTTAATATCTGAAAGTACAAAAACTGCAGAGGCATAAAAATACGGGAAAATTAATACAAAGATACAATAACGTTCTAAGCGTTGCGAAACCTATCTCATGACAGTAGTATAAATTCAAAGCGCTGTATTTAGTCCGTGTTTTCTTAATATGACACTTTCTCTGACGTGACATTATTTGTCATATAAATTATCTTGCACCAAGATATTTAGATTACTGGGCATTGCCAGCATTCACACAACGCCATACTGATTTGTACAAGATACCTCGGTTTGATAACATAGTATTTTGAACTGTTGGGATTTTTTAAACTCACCATAGAATAATTATTCGCTTATGTTCCGTTACAATTGTTTTTTTGCCCTCAATCACACAATTTTTCTATACACTGTACTCTTCTTTTTGTGGAATAGTCTTTTTTATGTTATATGTACATGTGAAGACTTAATTTTTTTCACCTTCAATTTGCATTTAATGGACATTATATGTTCCTGTGAGCAAAACATTATTATATTTAAAATATTATACACAAAAATTGTCATGCAAAGAATATGCAAATAAATAAAATAGCAAATTGTAATGATTCTTACTTGATACATGTAAGTGTACTATATAAAATTTTAAAAAATAACATTTTTCCTTAGCTAATATAGTTGCTTTTTTTCATTAAAAAATTATTAATTTTATTCTCTGGTTAGTATACGAAACATCAAGTGTGATGCAAAAAAAATTATATATACAATATTCTATATACATGTTCATGGAAAGTTTATGCATGTTGTATTTTCTTATTATTTGCCATTGTGGTTTTCAGCTTGTGAAATAGTTTTAAGTTGGAATGTTATAATAGGTTTATTTATTATTTTGTACCGTCTCTGTTTATGTTTTCTCTGGGAAAGGAACCTGTAAAAGTACCTGTCACTTGTTTTCCAATCCCAATCTATGTTATCTGTTTGTTATTACGTCATTTAATGCGGCGATTACCTATATAAACACTAAAATAGAATGTTGAGATAAACACTTTTATTACATAAGTAAGGATTTTACATTGTATAAATATTTCCTGTAACATAAAATCTGGCCACAGCATGAAATTTTGTTCAGATTCCCGGGAGACGTACCGACCGCCAAAGTAAAGGGCTTGTCAGTGCCTCTCTAGAAAAAGAGATGGCTAAACAAAATCCGGTGACAGAAAACTGGTTAAGATCTAAAGCTTTCTGCTATTACCCATTTAATACACCGCCCCCTCGGTTCATGTAGGGGACCCTACCCCTAACTGGTACCAGTTGCAGAGCTATCCCTCCGGTATTCGTGAGAAGTTATAACATTATAATTTACATATGTAACTTGAAGATATCCGTATACACTCCGTGTAAACACCCTGTATACAAGTGTTCAAACCTGCCACCTACGGTACCGTAGGTTAAAGACTAATAACCGGGTAAGAATAACCTTAGATCCAAAAGAGTCTCCCAGGAATCCGCATCAAGAGAGGTTCTATAACCTCTCATTCGCAAAATGTATAGGCACTCTATATTTACTTGTAAATCATTAACAAAAATTGAATTGCCAGTGTCGGACAAGTGAATTCCATCGTTCATATACAATGCGACCTCATTAAACCTAATATCGGGATGTTGGATTACGGACCCGCCTTCACGTTTTAAGATAGTTCTTGTGGAACAGTTTACACGCTTTCTGGCCTTATCAACTTTATTTGGTTTTGTAGCTCCATGCCAGTTTCTTCTTGGTAAAATATCAGACCAGACAAGTTTTATATATTACAAATGTAGGAATAAGTGATCTAAATCCGAATTAGCTCAAAAGGTGTGATGGGTTTTGCTATTGATGCCAAATCATTCGAACCAAGGTGAATAATAATTTCATCAAAGAAAGCATTTTCTTTTAACAAGGATTCTATCTTCCGCTCTAAGTCCTCCGAATGCATGCCTGATGTGTCAAACCACATAATCTTTATATTTTTCCCTTTTTACCTGGCACCCCAGGTCTTGACCGAGCATAAATTCCTGCCCATCTTACTATGGACGAACCAATGATCCAAACAAATTTGTGACCTAAAATTACAAGTTTAATCAGATTAAGACAATAATCCCAACATTTAAACCTAATAATCTAACCTCAATAATTACCGCTTAATTAATAGAACTGAGGGATGCGGATGAATCTATTTTGTAAACACTTGATTTCCATCTTCTTCCCCATGTTTTGATTGTGTCACTGTCATTCTTGCGGTAATAGGCTTCAGTGCACGCTAATATTCTTAAACTATGGGAACGATAACATCCAGTTTTAATTTCATAAAAATCTAAGGTTTTCTTGAACAGATGAAAACTGATATCTTGTCAGCGGGTCGCCATTGAAATGTAGGTATACCTCTGCGTTGTCAGACGATGGCTTTATCTTTAAATACTGGTTTATCAATTGTTTTATGTTTTGAAGATGCGATAATAAGACTCGTTGAAAGTCCCTTTTGATCGGTCATTTAATACGTATAGTTATCTACATAGCAGAGGAAGAAATTAATTTAATATCTTGAATGCCGAGTGCTTGTCTAGTGCGGTCGCTTTTGACCCTTTTGTAAGTTCGCCTATACTCATAAAGCAAAGAATGCCAATTGAAACGCTGCTGAGAACATCTTTGCTTTATAACTTGATGAGGTAGTAGATATTAAAGCTGGAATCAATCGACCTAAAAGCGGAAGAGTGATTGGGGATCTGATGTCTTTGCGATTATGTTTACGCTTAAAACCTTCGATAAGTTTTGTAACAATAAACAGCTTAGTGGGGTCTAATAATCCCTTAATCTTGTGAAAGTAAATAAGAGCGGCTAAATATGTTGTCATAGTTGAGGCCGAAATTCCCGAAATCGAAAGAAATGCGATAAAATTAATTATGTAATTTACAGGTATTGGCCTATCAATATGATAACCGCATCTGGTAGAAAAATCAACAAATGTTTTAAGACCGGTTTTGTAGGTATGCCAGCTTTGGGGAACCATGGATTCTTCCAGTAAATTAATCACCTTATTCTCTACCATTGCCAAACTTCTTGTGGGATCCTCATTGGAACTGGGTGTGCATATGGAGCCAGTTCCGTGAATCTTGACCACTGGCAACAAGAAATTGCATCGGCTACAGAATTGTTTCTACCCTTAATATGAACCGCTTTAAAAATAATATTAAACTTTAATGTGGACAAAACTAGGTTTCGCAACAGAGTAATAACCCTAGGATCTTTAGAAGTTTGTTTATTGATTATGTAAACAACCGCTTCATTATCAACATGGAATAATAACCTTTTATTTTCCAGGACGTGTCCCCAAATATACAGTGTAACAACCACTGTTTCGGCCAAGTTCCATGAGCCCAATTCCCATTAAAATAGATCCCAAACCCATTTCCGCCTAATGCGTCAGTGTAAAGTTCCAACCTTTCGTTCGACTCCCAAAACCTATCATGCATCATTGTATCTCCATCAAAAGTATTAAGGAAATCTAACCAAACTTTTAGGTCATCGCGAATTGCTTGGGTAATTCTAATTTGATGGCGCGGCTTCGTAAGATTAGATGTAGAATCAATCAGTCTACGACTAAAGGCACGACCTGGCCTAACTACACGACAAGCAAAGTTCAATGACCCAATCAACGACTGCATTCCTTTCAAGTTCATCTTTTTCTTACCTAAAAGCTCGATTTATATCACATTTTCCTAGCTCTGCAGAGTTGCCAAGCGCTTGAATCATTTCAACTGCATCGTCAATACTAGAATATTGAACGAAACACTGGTCTTTGGATATGAAATCATTAACAGAAAATTCTGTAGGATATGACAAATGATGAATCACTCTAAAATCGCCATCTTTTTGGGTACAGGGCCATATTTTACCCGAAAGAGATTCTCCCTTTGTTATATCTCCAGCAGTAGGATTTGCTTTGGCGAGGGGCTGGTTGGGCAAGAAAAGGCTGATTTCTGCCCGGTCTATCGTCAACGTCATATGATCTGGATTGAATTTTGGAGGAAACATCTGGCCTTGGAATCTAGGAATACATTTGCAACATATGTATTAAACCACATTATTGTGCAATCATATTCCACGCAAATATTAACACTTTTTAGATCAATGTATAACCAAACGTTTTTTTTCAGAGCTGACAGCTATCTCCTTTGGGACATTGCTCTTCTTAATAGGAACGCTTCGGATGATGTATCTAGCTGTGTTCTTTTAAATTTCTTGAATCGAGTCAATTTTCTATCAGTTATTACAGACATTATCTTTATGCATATATGTAATATTATATTTTTTTAATAAAAAATCTTTGCATAACTGCTCACTATATCGCCACCTCTTTGTGCTGTACTTACAACGGAACTAGAATTTATATGAATGAAAGAAGAAATATGCGGTCATCAAATGAATGTTCAGGTAATTCCTCTAAAATGGTTAAATATATTGTGAGTAAAACTTCCCACGAACCTTTTTCAGTAGAACTTGCATTCTTAAATAAAATCAAAAGGACTTGTGCAATCACAACAAAGTAATGTATAAACGCTTGGGAGTGAAAATTTAAATAGATTATATAGAAAATCGTTCAAAATATGCCAACCCACTTTTCGGACTATGTGTATGAGTGCATGATTTCGTCCTAAATAAATTTTAAAAGCTGATTTTATCTAAATAAATAAAAATATTCTAATTTAAATCAAACAACAATTTTAGCAATACGCCCATGATAAGGTTGTAAACACATTTAACCAGATTGCTACTAGAAATAGTGATACAAAGGTAGGAAATTTATTATGACTTTTAACATTTATTTGACGTAAATGCCTGAAAATCGTGATGTTTCACCTACTAAGACATTGAATCTGTCATAGTATTTGGATCTATGTAGTTTGCATGTTATGGAGTTACCGAAGTTTGATTACCACAATGTACTTTTTTGCACCTATATAAACAAGATAGCAACCCTGATCATACAATGATGGTCTATTTTATGCCATCTACTTCTTTTAATCATTCCGGAATCGACATCAGTAAAATTATCGTTGTTTGCAGATCGGTGGAAATTCCATATTAAAATATAGGAAAACAAATTGATGTAAGTCTTGGCTTGTGTATCATAAATTTAACAATGAATATTTGTGAACTATGTGTTTTTTATAATCACAAGTGACGTCGCGTCTTCAGCCGAGTACAGAAAATATATTGGGGCAACATAAAATAAGCATTATATTATTATATTTTGAAATATACATTATAAATAACCAGACATGTAATGCTGATGGGCTAATGATTAAAAAGTATGACATAATCCAAAAAATTTTAAGTAGCCACGTGATACTGAAATTGAGGTCGAGGTCAGTGAGGCATACCAGATTGTCATGTTTTCTCATGAGGACCTCGTATACCAATTTTTGTCACCACTCAAGGAACTAATCTCATCTTCTGACTTTCATGTAGCCACTGGACCGTGAAATTGAGGTCAAAAACAGGTGAGACCTAACAGAATGTAATGGCACTATTAATTTGCAACCTATTTGCCAAATATTGTCAAAATACCATGTATGGTTACTGAGGAACTGACATACACTTATAACTTTAACAGTGAAAATGAGGTGAAGGTCATGGGAATTTTCATAAGCAACCTATAGATACAAAGTATCTGACATAATATTCTAACAATTAGTTAGTCATTAATTTAATAATTTGATTGGCACTACAAAAAGAAGCAGAACTGGCAACTGATCAGCTCATCTGATTGAATATTGAAAACAGTTAGATCATGTGTACAAAGCACTGCATTTGTAAACCAACAAGTTGATAAAGTAAACCAATTACGTGAATTTCATGGTTATATTAAAAGCAACATGTAGTATGAGTTAACATTTTAATAAGTAATATTTACATAATGGAATGGCCACAGCAAGTAACTAAACTGAATATAAAGTAGCATTTTTGGGAAACCAAAAGCAGGACACTCTTCCAGGGATAAAACCAAGAGAAAGTGTCATTAGCTGACATAACCTGAGAGGTCCTTAGCGCAAATTTATATTTAGCAAGTCCTAGAGGCTAGGACAAAGCATTTTTGCAGGTCTACATTAGAGATCAAGATAAAGCATTTTGCGTGCCTACCTTAAAGACCAAGATAACACATTTTGCATGGCCTACCCTTGCAGGCCTACCTTGGAGGCAAAATAGCATAACAGCGGGTTCAACTTAAGAGCTAAATCTCATAATGAAATGCTGTGTCTACCCTAGAGACCAAAATTAGCAAATTCACCTTCCCGAGAAGCTGCCAGGCAATGTGTAATACTCTGTTAATAGGTTGGGCGTGCTAGTATCCAGCATTACTATGGCTGTCTTGCTGAAACTACATTAATGTTAATCTTAATGTTACATTTATTCAACGCAATACAAATTCTAAGCGAAAAAATTAGCTTACATTTTATTCTGTCAATCACCATGTCTCTCCAGTAAGTATATAATACTGAATGTTCTTCAAGTAAATCGTACATATTGTTAGTTATAACTTAACACTATTTTTGTTCAACCATCCACCAAATATTGTTCACTTTTAATATCTAAGTACAAAAACTGCAAAGGTATAAAAATACGGGAAAATTAATACAAAGATACAATAACGTTCTAAGCGCTGCGAAACCTATCTTATTATAGTCATATAAAATTCTAAGCGCTGTATTTAGTCCATGTTTTCTTAATATTACACTTTCTTATTTGTCATATAAATGATCATGCACCAAGATATTTAGATCACTGGGCATTGCCAGCATTCACACAACGCCATACTGATTTGTACAAGAAACCTCGGTTTGATAACATAGTATTTTGAACTGTTGTGATTTTTTTAAACTCACCATAGAATAATTATTCGCTTATGTTCCGTTACAATTGTTTTTTGGCCCTCAATCACACAATTTTTCTATACACTGTACTCTTCTTTTTGTGGAATAGTCTTTTTTATGTTATATGAACATGTGAAGACTTCATTTTTTCACCTTCAATTTGCATTTAATGGACATTATATGTTCCTGTGAGCAAAACATTATTATATTTAAAATATTATACACACACATTGTCATTGCAAAGAATATGCAAAAAAATAAAATAGCAAATTGTAATGATTATTACTTGATACATGTAAGTGTACTATATAAAATTAAAAAAAAATAACATTTTTCCTTAGCTAATATAGTTGCTTTTTTTCATTAAAAATTTATTAATTTTATTCTCTGGTAAGTGTACGACACATCAAGTGTGATGTCGCAAAAAAAAAAAATTAAAAGGAATGAATCTAAGATAATTTATACATATTTGAACTATACAATATTCAATATACATGTTCATGGAAAGTTTATGTATGTTGTATTTTCTTATTATTTGCCATTGTGGTTTTCAGCTTGTGAAATAGTTTTAAGTTGGGATGTTTTAATAGGTTTATTTATTATTTTGTACCGTCTCTGTTTGTTTTCTCTGGGAAAGGAACCTGTAAAAGTACCTGTCACTTGTTTTCCAATCCCAATCTATGTTATCTGTTTATTATTACGTCATTTAATGCGGAGATTACCTATATAAACACTAAAATAGAATGTTGAGATAAACACTTTTATTACATAAGTAAGGATTTTACATTGTAGAAATATTTTCTGTAACATAAAATTGGAAAATCTGGCCACAGCATAAAATTTTGTTCAGATTCCCGGGAGACGTACCGACCGCCAAAGTAAAGGGCTTGTCAGTGCCTCTCTAGAAAAAGAGATGGCTAAACCAAATCCGGTGACAGAAAACTGGTTAAGATCTAAAGCTTTCTGCTATTACCCATTTAATACACCGCCCCCTCGGTTCACGTAGGGGACCCTACCCCCAACTGGTACCAGCTGCAGAGCTATCCCTCCGGTATTCGTGAGAAGTTATAACATTATAATTTACATATGTAACTTGAAGATATCCGTATACACTCCGGGAAAACACCCTGTATACAATTGTTCAAACCTGCCACCTACGGTACCGTAGGTCCGTAGGTTAAAGACTAATAACCGGGTAAGAATAACCTTAGATCCAAAAGAGTCTCCCAGGAATCCGCATCAAGAGAGGTTCTATAACATCTCATTCGCAAAATTTATAGGCACTCTATATTTACTTGTAAATGATTAACAAAAATTGAATTGCCAGTGTCGGACAAGTGAATTCCATCGTTCCTATACAATGCGACCTCATTAAACCTAATATCGGGATGTTGGATTACGGACCCGCCTTCACGTTTTAAGATAGTTCTTGTGGAACAGTTTACACGCTTTCTGGCCTTATCAACTTTATTTGGTTTTTGAGCTCCATGCCAGTTTCTTCTTGGTAAAATATCAGACCAGACATGTCTTATATATTACAAATGTAGGAATAAGTGATCTAAAGCGGAGTACAGAACATTCGATATTCCGAATTAGCTCAAAAGGTGTGATGGGTTTTGCTATTGATGCCAAATCATTCGAACCAAGGTGAATAATAATTTCATCAAAGAAAGCATTTTCTTTTAACAAGGATTCTATATGAAAACTGATATCTTGTCAGCGGGTCGCCATTGAAATGTAGGTATACCTCTGCGTTGTCAGACGATGGCTTTATCTTTAAATACTGGTTTATCAATTGTTTTATGTTTTGAAGATGCGATAATAAGACTCGTTGAAAGTCCCTTTTGATCGGTCATTTAATACGTATAGTTATCTACATAGCAGAGGAAGAAATTAATTTAATATCTTGAATGTCGAGTGCTCGTCTAGTGCGGTCGCTTTTGACCCTTTTGTAAGTTCGCCTATACTCATAAAGCAAAGAATGCCAATTGAAACGCTGCCGAGAACATCTTTGCTTTATAACTTGATGAGGTAGTAGATATTAAAGCTGGAATCAATCGACCTAAAAGCGGAAGAGTGATTGGCGATCTGATGTCTTTGCGATTATGTTTACGCTTAAAACCTTCGATAAGTTTTGTAACAATAAACAGCTTAGTGGGGTCTAATAATCCCTTAATCTTGTGAAAGTAAATAAGAGCGGCTAAATATGTTGTCATAGTTGAGGCCGAAATTCCCGAAATCGAAAGAAATGCGATAAAATTAATTATGTAATTTACAGGTATTAGCCTATCAATATGATAACCGCATCTGGTAGAAAAATCAACAAATTTTTTAAGACCGGTTTTGTAGGCATGCCAGCTTTGGGGAACCATGGATTTTTCCAGTAAGTTAATCACCTTATTCTCTACCATTGCCAAACTTCTTGTGGGATCCTCATTGGAACTGGGTGCGCATATGGAGCCAGTTCCGTGAATCTTGACCACTGGCAACAAGAAATTGCATCGGCTACAGAATTGTTTCTACCCTCAATATGAACCGCTTTAAAAATAATATTAAACTTTAATGTGGACAAAACTAGGTTTCGCAACAGAGTAATAACCCTAGGATCTTTAGAAGTTTGTTTATAGATTATGTAAACAACCGCTTCATTATCAACATGGAATAATAACCTTTTATTTTCCAGGACGTGTCCCCAAATATACAGTGCAACAACCACTGTTTCGGCCAAGTTCCATGAGCCCAATTCTCATTAAAATAGATCCCAAACCAATTTCCGCCTAATGCGTTAGTGTAAAGTTCCAACCTTTCGTTCGACTCCCAAAACCTATCATGCATCATTGTATCTCCATCAAATGTATTAAGGAAATCTAACCAAACTTTTAGGTCATCGCGAATTGCTTGGGTAATTCTAATTTGATGGCGCGGCTTCGTAAGATTAGATGTAGGATCAATCAGTCTACGACTAAAGGCACGACCTGGACTGACTACACGACAAGCAAAGTTCAATGACCCAATCAACGACTGCATTCCTTTCAAGTTCATCTTTTTCTTACCTAACAAATACACAATGTTTTCTTGCAATTCTTTAACTTTAGGCATTTGGGGACGCATGCACATCTGTTTTGTATCAAGTTCTATATCTATGGTTAGCCTAGTGTGAGGTCCTTCGGTTTTATCGTTTGCTATCGGAAACCCGCTGGTTGGGCAAGAAAAGGCAGATTTCTGCCCGGTCTATTGTCAACGTCATATGATCTGGATTGAATTTTGGAGGAAACATCTGACCATGGCTGATGTGTTGGGGTAGACATTGCAAAAAACCATAACTCGCTATTTATTTGTCCCCATATATAAATGACTTTCTATTTATAGAAACCAACATTTTCCAGTACTTTCGGTATTCTCTAGAATTTTCTTTCAATCAAATGAAAACGACCAAATCTTGTGATGTTGGTAAAAGCGGTAAAATTTGAAATTTGTGTTTCCAAAATGACTACTGAAAATGAAAAATATCAATAATCTACAGAAAACAATGAAGTGCAAAATGGTTTTTGTACATGGTAAACATGATTATGTATTAAGAAAAGCAGCTGTCAATGTAAAAATAAGAGTGTTTGTTAAAAAATACAGATACACTATTACAGCAGCCATTTTCTAAATGTAAAAAAATGACAGAATTACATACAGGAGAGAAATTTTACTTTTAAAACATTGACAGTTTCAGTTTAACTCAAATACACAGATTTCTATGACATGACAAGGTGAAAAAAAGGATGAACATTTCCAAGAAATGATTATGAATAAATGAGCCATCCAGTCCTTCAATAGCTCTGACTGTTATTGACTGTGGAAAGCATTTTACCTTTTTCAAGTCAACAACATAGATGTAGATTTCAGTTTTAAAATACAAATCGTGATCCAAAGTTGTTTAAAATAAAAGACAAATAATGCAGACTTTTACATCATTTTAGAAAATAGCTATACACTTTCTTCTTGATTTTGAAAACTACATTATTATTCACTCATGAAGATGGAGAACATTTCATAATATTTCATAAGTGTACAAGAAAGAGCATCCATAACACAATTCAGCAAATCTGCTGTGGTAGGGTAAAATAAACTTTATTGTTACATTTAAGCCCCCCCCCCCCTAAAAATGAAAAGAGAAAAGAAAATACTTCAAAAATCAATATTTTTCAAATGGCTCAAAATTAATTATCATTTCTACCCAAAACCATGTAGATTATTACCACTCATGAAAAAATAAATCATTTGAAACCATATTGAGTTCCAAAGGGGTCATGACTCACCCCTCAAATAATAACACATTTTTAATTTCCTTAGATCTTCGAGATCCCCAGCCTATAACCATATATATTATTACCCCTTATGAAAAGACGAATAATTTCGTACCAATGCCCTGCCCATCTCAAATGAAAAAAAACACCTAATATCTTGAAAATCAATGAAATCTCTACCTTATAACCATATAATTATATTTTAATACTCCTTATGAAAAGAAAATTCACTCGATACCTTAGGGTAGTTTCTATAGGGGCCCTGTTTGCGAAAATTCGTTTGGGAGATTTATTTTATTTTGTGTTAATGATGTTTAACTCCACTTCAGCAACATTTCAGCTATATCATGGCGTCCAGGTTTTATTGCGGAGTAAGCCAGAGTACCCAGTGGGAATCCCTGACCTTCGGTAAGAAAACTGGCAATCCTTGTCAATTAAGATTAGAGTCAAGTACACCCTGCCCGCAGTGAGATCTGAACCCACAACCTCAGTGTTGACAGACCATGTGATCAATAGTAGATGAACTACCTTAACCAATCGGCCACCGCGCACCCCTGGGAGAAATAGTTTAACAATTATATCATATTTTTTATTTATGTTTATTTGTTTGAAGGCTTTCAGAAAACTTGGTGGAAGATAATTGTAAAGCTATAAGACCTTCAAATACATCTATTCAAAGCATTTATAAGGAGGCTGTAAAGATTTTTCCAAGAATAGGATCAACTTGCAATCAAAATACCTTGTTTAAAATGTTGGAAGCAATGTTTCCAAGTGTGTCCAAGTCCAAAGTAACAGAAAATGGATCATTAGTATTGAGTGTTAAAGGAATCAAACTTGCATCTGAAGTCCCAGTTAGTCCTTGTATAGAATTCACTCATGTAGGAAACCATATTCCAAAGCCATGGTATATTTTAGAAAGTTCCTTTGATCATATAAAAGCAGGTTTACTATCACATGAGAAATTCAATGGAAATCTATCTTAACAGAACTGGTTATTGGTAGTGATTGCACTATCATGTTATTTGTGGCTGGAAAAGCAATAGAATTATCTGATTTTTTAATTTCAACTAAAATAAAATTCAATGAAAAGTCAATATCTGTATTATTTTTATCCTTGAAAACTGTAAAACTTTGCAAAGGAGCTACTCTCAAGAATGGTGAAAAAGATATATATTCATCAAATAATAAATGTGTGAAAGAAATAGGCTCTTCTGAAGATAAATCAGAGACAGTAATAAGACACCTAGGTTGTTTAAGAGTTGTACAGTTAAAGTCAATCTCTGGTACATGTTATGTTTGCTCTGATCATAAACGCTACAAGAAAAGGGATACTACATCAAAAATTGATAATTTAGAACCTGAAAAAGAAAATATTAATCCAAATTTTGATAAAACCAATTTAATTGATACATTAAAGCAGATGGCGCCACAGCTAAATGACAACCAGTTAATGCTTATAGCAGCTCAGATAAAGTCGTCTGAAAGCAGTAGTAAAGGTATGCGTTGGCCTAAGGATGTCATATGTATGACACTTACTTTGTATAATAGAAACCCAGCAGCCTATAGAGACATAACCGAAAATGGTTGGTTAAACTTGCCGTCAGAAAGTCTTCTTTACCTTTACAAAAATGCAATTAAACAAGGACCAGGTATAATTTCTGACATGATGGCATGGATGCGGAAGGAGGCAACAAGATTAGAAATTTCTAAAGAAGGTTTATATGGTGGTATCCTGCTTGATGAAATGGCCATTCAAGAGAGTTTACAAATCGTAAACCATGGTAAGAGTAGTACTTTTTCTGGTTTGGTAGAGTGTGAATCTGATGTCATGCTTATGCATCATTCCAATAATGGTAAATATGAAAGTAAATTAGCAAATCATGTCATGCAGTTTATTTTCCATGGAATTACTGGTTTTCGTTGGCCATTTGCAAATTACCCAACCGTTCAAGCCGCCCCTGCTGATATTTTTGTAATGACGTGGAAATGTATTGATGCTCTGTATGAATGGGGTTTTAAATCAATATACTGTTGTATGGATGGATCCAGTAACAACCGTGCTTTTCTGAAAATGCATTTTCCTGAAACTGATCCACTGTCAACCAAAATGATAGCAACCCACTATAAAAATCCATGTAGAAAAATGATTTTCAATATGGACCCATGCCACCTTATTAAAAAATTGCGAAACAGTGTGCTAAGCAGTCGCATAAAAGATCAACACCAGAGACTTTTGAATATTGGAAGTTCCACTATACAATGGCAGATGTGGATTGATGCCTACAACTGGGATCAAAACACCCACACTTTTCCAATCCATCATAAGCTGACACGAGAACATCTTTATCCAAACAATGCGCAAAAGATGAGAAACAATCTAGCTTTCAAGACTTTAGATTCTGAGGTGTTTCACCTAATGAAAACTTACTCTAAATCTTTGAGTGAAGCAGGCCAGAATGAACTTTGTGCAGCTTTAGAGTTCTTGTCACACACCAGTTTTCTTGTTTCCTTTTTTAGTGATATGCGCCCTGTAAAAGATATGAGTGACGATAGACTGGTAAAATTCACAGAATCATATAATTGGTTTAAATCTTGGGAAAAACAAGCTTGTCAAAATGATACAGTCAGCAAAAGATACAAGAGCCTTATAACAATGGAAACACGTGAAGATTTAGACTTCATGTACTATGGTGTTACATCATTTATAAAATATTCAGTTGAAGAGATAAATGCTGAAATTGTTCCAGGTAGGCTGAACAGTGATATTATTGAGAACATATTCTGTCAACAACGATCTTTGTACCATGGCGCAACCACAAACCCAACATACAATTCTTACAGAACTGGTATCAACAGTGTAATTCTTGGACAGTCTTTAGTATCAAGGAAATCAAATACTGGAGGGAGTTGTGCTAAACCATTTATTGCTGAAGTGCCAATAAAGAAGCTGAGACTCTAAGTTTTGTAAGTATATTATATTTACATGTATACATATTCACATGTATATAATCATTTTTCCTTTGTATTTTTAACACTATCAAACATAAGTACAATTCCTTTATTTTCACGAACATTGAAAAGAAAGATCTTGCATCAAGTGTCTTAAAATGCATATGTGATTTCAACTTTTGAGAGGAATATGTTTTTTAAAATTTTACTTGCACATAAATTAAGACCTGATTATTGTGAGACTTGCATGACTTAATTAACAATATGAATACCCCCTCCCCCCCAAAAAAAAATATCAACAATTGATGACAACAACATTAAAATATTTACCAGTTTTAGTCTATTTGCAGCACTGGTTACAATACCAATCCTCTCCACCTATCTGCTGGAATTGTTCTTCACTTATATCTTGGCACATTCTGTCATACCACTTGTCGCACAAGTCACATTGTATCCAATCTTCATTACTGTTATAAACTTTATCACAGTTGGAACAACGAGTGTCATCACTATCCTCTTTTTCTTGTGCAGAGTCTTCCTTTGCATGTTTATTTTGTCTGGAAGTATTTTTAGCTTTTGTACCTTTAGTTTTTCTCTTTGTACCTTTCGAACTTGAAGGTTGCTGCTGGTCTTCAACAGTGTTTCTTTGTAGTGCACCAACATTCGGAATGTTTGTAAATTTTGGTATGTTTTGTGCAAGTCTATCACATATGGGTTTTTGTCATTTTTTACTGTGACATTAAGGTCATAAGCATGACCTAAAAACAATAAATCCTTCTTTGAAAATATTTTCAAGAAATCAGTTCCATTATCAATGAGATTTGAACTAAGTTTTAAATGTGAACTAATTTTGTCTTGAGAATCATCCTGTAGAATGTAGGACATAGAAAGTTTGACTAAAGAACTATCCTTAGGTTTTTGTGCTTTAACAACCCGACTTCGAAGTGCTTCTGTTTTTGATGTCCAAACCTTTTCATAATATCTTTTCTAAACTGGTTGTTTGCAACCTTGCAGTACCTTAGTAATAAGTCAGTGTAAACTTCTTTTAAGCAATCCTTTGCTAAATCTGCATCTACTCTTACACATGTCAAATTAGAATCAAAATTTTGCAGTATATTTTTAAATTTATCAAACAATCTTTCATCTGCTAAAAGTCTTTCACGCACAAATGTTAATATTTTGGAACCTTGTTCATGAAACATGGTTTCATTTTGTAGTTTTCAACGACTTTTCTCCATTTGTATAAAAAAAATCAAAAACTTCATCACTTATGTTGGTTAAGCGTTGAGTAAGGTTTTGTTTCCGCTTCGTCTCCTCAAGAGAACCCTTGAAGTAACTGCTTTCATACAGCTTATCATATTTACAGGTAAAAAATCCAATATCTTAACTTTAAGAAAGCATCTAACCAATGAAACTTTACTTTTGTTGTACATATTATTTCTTCCAATTTTCATATAATGATTTTTTGATTTAGCAACACATCTGCCAGCAATGTATCTTATTTTGCCAAGACCAGCATCATCAGTATCTACTTGATCATGAGTTGATTGTTCAACATTTTGTGCAGTTTTAATATGACAGGTCTTTTTCTCTAACGCATAATGAGAAACAAAATCAAAAATTTTACTAAAAACGACAAAATCATCTTCCTCTGGTTTCTTGTTAATACAACTTTCTATCATAGTATTATACTCTTTAGAATTTGAAAACTTATATAATTCACGATAATATGAAGTCCAATTTTTAGAATCAGTGTTTTCTTCTTCACCTGATGTTTCAATACTTCCAAACATTTCTGAAACTTTCTCAAACAGTTTTTTTTTCAAAAATAAGTTAGTACCAATTTCATTGTTTTCAATCAAGTTTATCAAGCCTGTCGTAATAATATTTTGTTCCTTTGTAATTTTATTTTCTGGGATACAGGATATTAAATGTTCCACTTTAAAGGACATTCATCAGTAACTACATGTACATGTACCTCAGGGTTTTGAATATAGTCTAGGTTTGAAATTCGTTCAATTTCTTCAATTTCTTCTAAATCGAATTCAGACAATTCAGAGTTTGTTTCAGAAGAAAACATATCCTTTTCTATAACATCATTAGTAATCAAATCAGTTTCCACTGAAAATGACATTTTACAGCACTCTAAACTTTCAATGAAAGGACAAGATTCCTTGTCATAAAAGTTGAACAAAGCTGGATCAGGTTTTATGACATTACTAGGTTTAAAATCAATTAGTCTCATTCCCTTTTTCTTTCTAGCCCGACCAACAGCAACACCTAACTGACCTGCTTTAAAAATATTTGAACAATCAATTCGGTCCATTGTCAAACCTTAAGATTTGTGAATAGTAACGCCATAAGATAAAACTAAAGGTAATTGATGTCTACTTGCTATTTCTTTATTTTCAACAGAGCTGTAAATAGTAAATGTTTCTCTTTTTATGGTGACCAATGAATTACATGTGTCTTTGAATTTAACAGTAACTGTATTGTCTGCCATTTCCACAACAGTTCCGTGTAATCCATTCACAAGTTTTGGGCTTAAGTTTTTTACAAGCATGACAGGGCAGTTTTGTTTAACATACAATGTTTTGGGAACAGATAGGTTTTTAGATTTATTTATATCCCCTTCATCTATAGAAAGATAAGTTTTGCTCTCACCAGGATGATCTATCAGGCAGGAGGCATTATAAATTTCCCTGTCAAAATTTCTTGCAAATAGTCTTACGGGTGGATCACCAGGTGGTAGTGGTCTTTGTAGTCTGCTTAATAGTTGGTGGGTTTCTAATGGTAAATCTCCTTTGGAAATGTCATTTATTGCTTTAATCAAGTCAGGTTCATCCTGCCTAATAACTTTATCCAAAACAAATTTGTGTCTAAAAACACTTGAGAAAATAGATGACTTGAAACAAAAATCTCCAGGGTCTTCCTTCAACAAATCTGGGACGGGTGGTAGTTGAAGAAAAGCCCCAGTCTCTTTTATCTGAATACCTCCAAAATAATTATCATTCCCCCTTACGTTTCTGCAAACATACTCTAGCTGGTCAAACAATTTCGCTGAAAGCATGGATATTTCATCTAGTATCAAAACATCACTTGTCAATATGTTAAGTTTGTGTTTGTTATAATGTTCATCATTTAGAATTTTTTGTAATAAGGTTTTATTCGAAAAACGCCCATCGTCTATCCCGGACCACGAGTGTATTGTTGAACCAGAGATATTCAACGATGCTACCCCAGTTGTTCCAGTGACAGCAACTGTTTTACCCTGATGATTTAATTTTTTTTCAAGTTCGCCAACAAGAAAACTTTTTCCAGTCCCACTTTGACCTAATATTAACAAGTTGTGAACATTTAACACCGCTTCAATCGCACATTTTTGTTTTGCATCCATCTTGACTTCAAATTCTAAAAATAACCTAAAACATTCCATTCTATTTTTAGGATTAACTCCAATGCAAAGCATCGACCAATCAAATCACTTACCTTTATTCAGTGCGGACTCCAATTTTCCATTCCATTGTGAGAAGTTGTAATGGCTGTGAAGTTGTTGATTGACAGCTAAGGTAGGTGTGTTATACATGTTTTCGTAGATAAATTACTGTAGATTAAGGCTGTGTGGTTCAAAAATCCGAAACTCCGACGTCCGATCGAAAAATTAGCGGAATTCGCGAGCTGGTCGAATTTTTTTCTCGAAAGTTAAGAACCATGTGTAATATTAGAGTATAGGGGTAATTTTTTTCTGAAACAAGTGCTTGTGCATCATAAACATTTCTATACATAAGTACCAATATTAAGGTATACTATTTTAAGTATATATCCTCTGTTTCGTCATATTTTTCAACATCAGAAGTTCCTTGCAAAACGGGTTGGAGTAGACAACCCGTTTTGCAATAAGAACACATTTTGCAATAAGCCTGTTTGCAATAAAAAATTTAATGGAATATTTTATTTAATGAAACTGCAGACCGTTTCTGAAGCAAAAAACGCGACTCGTCGCTTAATCCGATTCTATATCTATTGCGAACTGTCCAGCCCCTCAATTTGTTGCAATATTGGAAAAATTTCAATGAAATGGTGTCAAAAGTGCTAGATAAACGGCCTCTGGGACTAATGCGATAATGTCAAAGTCGGTTGAGGACTGGCTATGAGCTGATTCTTCTCAAAACAGGTATTTAGACTTTAGTGGATGCTGCGGCATTGCTTCGATTCCTTAGGGAAAGACTCGGATGTAGCAATCATGGCGAATTTCGCGAGGTCTACCACTACTCGGGTCGTCATTGATAGAGCCAGGAAAGAAATTCTGCTCTGGTTTAAGTTTCAGTTCGTGCAATCTCACTTTAGGATACCCCAGTATGGAGCCGGTCCATGACGATATTTCGAGTAGCAGGCGAAAAACGTTAGCCAAATAACAAGGCAATAGAAGTGATGTGAACTTCTAGAGAGTCAGCCTCAGCATTTGGCAGAGAGCTAAATCAAATTAACAGACCTTTAAGCCCCCGTCACACCGACCACGACCTCACTACGCTCTCCACGACCTCTAAAATATTCATAATCGTAGTAAAGTCGTGGTGCTTTGATTATAACGTGGTCAGTGTGACACCCTACACGACAGTACTACGATCATAGTACGATGAATTACGGGGAAATTATTTTAAATGGTCAAATCTAGTACGATGCTAATACGACCATCACGAGTACAGTACGCTGCTTCATCGACTATCCTACGACCAGACTACGCTTATTCTACGATCATCCACGACTCCGTTACGATACCAATAGACCGTTACGATCATTATACGTCCTTGCTACGATACTACTACGCTCGTTACGTTTCTACTACGCTTATACCTCGACTGTTGTACGTTTTCACTTTTCTAACATATCATTTTTGACATGTTTCTGGCATTTAGATTTTTTTCACTTTTAGTCTTGTTTTCCTTAAAATCACACATGAATCAAGGGTTTTAGTTCAACTTGCTTTATTGCAAGAGCAGCATGTCTTAATGATGATAGACTTTACGACGACGACGAAATCGTAGACGGAGGAGAAACCGGTCAGTTTGGGTTCGACCGTGGCTTTCTGCAGACAGACGTCTACATTTTGGAGATTGGGATCAACTTATGACCGAGCTACTGAAACCACGAATGTTTGACGAGTTGCTTCAGAGGGTTGGTCTTAGGAATACCAAAGAACACACCAACTTTAGAGCTGCTTTAGAACGTGGTTTAAAATTAGCTATAACTTTAAGGTATCTGGCCACAGGTGACAAGTACTTTTCACTCCAATACCAGTTCCTTGTAGCACGTAATATATTCAGCATACTTATTCCTGAGGTATGCCGCGCCATTGCTTTGGAATACAAAGCCGAGCTAGTAGAGAGTGGGGACCTTTAGCTGAGGAGTTTCTCTACAGATGCAATATACCTCATGCATGTGGAGCGCTAGACGGGAAACATGTCGCAATTAGATGTCCACCTTACACCGGCAGTCTGTATTACAACTATAAAGTTTCTTTTCCGTTATGTTAATGGCCCTTGTGGATGCCCAGTACCGAAAATGGGTAGATGTTGATGGTGTAGGTTTGATGTCCGATTGTCAAACCACAGCAATTATCTGACGTCATTTTGTACAAAGGTAATTCTTAAGGCGTAGTAAGATCGTAGACGGAACGTAGTAGGATCGTACTAAGAACGTGAAAGACGTAGTAGCATCGTATTGTTGTCGTAGTTAAATCGTATTGGTCGTGTTACAATCGTGGTAAGGTCGTAACGAGGGCCTAGTATCGTCGTGATGGGATCGGCTATCGATAAGGGACGATCCAAGTACGCTTGTACCACGACACCAATACGACCAAGACCGACCGCTCTGCGACCTTCTCACGATCTCACTACGATGTTAGTACGCCTTATTTTCAGCACGACCGTGCTGCGAATGTTTTGAGCATGTTCAAAATTTACGCAGCACAGTCGTAGTCACCCACGACCAACCACGTTCATACCACGACCACCGCGACTCCAGGACGACTTCACTACGATATACCACGATTTTGGAAAAATCAAGATCGTAGTAAGGTCGTGTTTCAGTGTGACGGGGGCTTTAGGTAAACAATTACTTATAAAAAAAAATCACCTGGTTAAACACATAATTTGCATTTTGGCTAACAGTAAATATACATATCGGTAAATATATACAACTTTATATATTTCTATACTTTGGGTGATATTTAACAAATCTTTTCCAGGAAACAATTATTTATTACAAAACTAACTCAGTCTTTAATTTACATAGAAAAATCCGGACTGTGTTACGTTGTATCATATGTTAGTAAAATTTTCGTGTCAAAAAGACTGCAAAAAACAATGCTTGTATGATATGGCTGAAAACGAGACGGTACAGGCGGCGGAAAAATTTAGTTATTGTAAAATTGTTCCCATTTTAAACATAACAGACTGAACACCCCATATCTCATTAATGCTTATAAGCAATATTTGAATTCTTTTGTACCGGATGAACCAAGAAATGCATATCATTTGAAACATGTCTCTCAGGTAAACAAACAACAAACCTTTCCGTTGTACCGCTGAAATTTATTCCTGAATAAGGTCTCAATTAAGTATATTTATTGTTTCATGGACCTTAATATCTTGCATAAAATGCAAAATGTATTTATTAATTTATTACGAATCGTGTTAACTAAAACAAGACCTTAAATATTACATAATGGAAAAAGCAAAAATAGTGTATACATAATTAATTTTACGGGTAAACAGGCCTAGGGTTCCATGTCTTATCATCGTGTCATAAACTTTCATCACTAGTCATCAAGCAGTTTGTCAAATTATGCAACTACATGATGAATACCCGCCTATAATCGTAAAAAATTATAGAAAACTAGCAGCAGTTATGGGTTGAACTTTTACACGTTTGCATTTTGAATGAATCTAACGTATTTACGTAATGTCAGTTGTTCGTACTGGTCGTCTAAAAACGTGTTAGGGTTAGGTTTACGGCGAAATACTCGAAAGTTTAGGTATATAATAAAAATATTTTTTGTCTAACATGAAACTATAGTAATTGCAAAACCACTGTTTTTTTAAAAGAAGTGCATTTAAAAATTATATACTTTTTAGTGATAACTCAAAACCCGGATTTAGGGATATTATGTCCCGATTAGCAAATATATGGCGTAAACAAAGTTTGTGAATGTGGCTCAGCTTTTATATATACCGCAAACTTACAAAATTGTCATGTTGAAGGTCCATTGGCAATTAGTTGCCCCATGTTATTAGATTTCACGAAACTAATGTCGGCATTGGCAATTTGCCATAGTCTGTTTGTCCCATGCACAAGGTTTTAACGTTAATGAAGCAATTCAATGAATAGAAAATAGCTGAAAATCGCAGCTGGTACGAAAATAATTTGTCATGCAAATGTTATTTTCTCGTACTGTAAGTTTAGGGAGTTTCATGCTCGCACGGTCTACATTCACAGAAAAAAAGACCGCTCTGACTATCGATGAAAAAAATGTCATACTTGAGATTGTGTTGGCAAAACTAACATTAACACTCATTTAGCACATTTAAATTACTCTTTGAAATTTAATTACAGCAGTGAAACTCGGCGTATAAAACGTTATATTTCTAAAGTTTAATAAAGTATTAACAGTTAAAATAATGATTGAAAATATAACAATAGCGTTTTGAGTTCGGGTGTCAAAAATGTCACAGACGCAAATTTGCTTCAAGTATATATAGTAAACGATGCATGTACTGTATTTCAACGGTAAATTGAACGAAGTCGTTAAATAGCAATTACATCAAAATTGTTAAATAAATAAATATAATAGCGAGCATCGCAGATGCGAGCTATACGGTTAGATGCGTGTGTGTAAAAAAAAAGTCACGTGATCCATATGAACAAATCCATTTCAAATTGTAGCTGAAGAAAATGAATACGCTTAACGGACGGCCAAGGGCAGGAAGTAAAACTGAATTATGGGAAATTTGCAGGACGAAACACATATCCAATCCGACTTTGATTTTCTAAATGTAAAAGATATGTGATCGATGTCATCATGTTAGAGGTCATAATCCTTTTGGATGGCCTGAGCAAAGGTAACCGAACGGGCGAGACATTAAAATTTTTTATTTAAAAAATCTTTCTTTCACTTAAAATTTCATATATGGGGCATTACATATATAATGCTAAATTACATAAAACTGGAGACAAAAGTATACCTGACCACGGATTTTTTTCTGGAATTTTACTTTAAAGTTTAAGAATGGTTTTTCTACTTTCATTTCAATGTTGTGGCCATATTGTACCACATTACACACTTTAGGAAATGCTTCTACTATAAAGACATTGACTGGAAAAAAATATATTCTGTTCTACAGTAATGCCATACCTTTCAAAATATCCAACTCTTAAGCAATAGCAGTTATAAGCAAAAGCAGAAACAAAAGAGAAAATGTGGACTATTTTTTCATCCTGCCATCTTTTGACATGCACCGGAAATTCATTACATGAATAGGATAATGACCCCTGTTACTTTTTTCGTGTTGTTTACATACAGTGAAAGTAAATCTTTAAAAATAATTAAAAATATTGAATCATAGAATTAGTCAAAAACATTTTATTAATTTGAAATACTAAATGTGCTCAAGATTGATTTAAAGATTATGCTTATTATTGACATTTTCTCAGTTTAAACTGAAGGTTTATATATGCATAGGAACAAATGGACTATTCAAACTTATTGTACCCTTTTCAACTTTAATCATGAAGGGTGTATGTTAACATTGCAACTAGCAGGAAATGCATACCCTTCTGGACCATCTGTGTTCACTCAGACAGAGTGATAATAAAACTGTGTGATTAGTATGAAAAAAGGTGTGTTATATGATCATTAAAGTTTGACTTATTTCATATTTACCTCATCTTCTATTACAATACTGGTATTCTCTTCCATTTTTCTCTTTTTGCAAATACAACATTCTGTAAACAGAAAATAAATTCCTGTGAACATAGATCGAGTTTTAAATTGATCATGCTAACATCATATCTAAGACATGTACATATATTTGGTTGTGTCTATTGCATGCTAACTGACGTACTGGCATACAGATCATGTCTGATATATATTGCTTAAAATTAGTGTCAACTCAAATATTTTTTTTCTTTGTTTGATAATTTTAAACACATTTTTCTAATTTCTGTCAACTACTTTGTAGTTTTGTATTATTTTACAAATTTTCTTGAGTATTCAAATTTGTAATGTTTCATTTGTCTATGAGTATTCAAGAGATAGAGGGAATCCAAAGCAGCCCTCCTTCCTCAATAAAATGTTCATAGTGTCAAACTTTCAGGAGTTATTTCCCCTAGATCATTAAAGTTTAGCTTTTTTGTAGTTTTTACTCTTAATCTTAAAAATAGTAAGTGCTAGAAAAAAAAAGTTAGCATTGCAGAATTGTTCAGCTTAGTAATAATAAGATCTTCAAGTAAAAATGATTTTCTTTAACAAATTTGCCTGATCTGATACTTAAGAGTATTTTCACTTTTAACAGTTTTCTATCAATTTTAACTAATGTTTGAAACAAAATCTATCCATTCTATTATGGTGACAGATTTTTTATGTTCTAAAAATGTACCTCTGAATCTGTATCTAGTCCTTCCTGTAATGATGGCATGACTCTAGCTTCTGTTTCTGGCTAGAATAACTACAACACACACAAATATATTGCTTAAATTAGTATATATGAATATTGTAAAACAATTTTCATTGTGTCATTTGACTGTCAATATTACAAATATAGCTAACGATAATCATAATAGTTGACAGGTAATATAATTGGATAATATTTAGTACATTTATTGATAGTGTATAATGCTACAAGTTTTGCCCGTTTTTGTGGATTTTTGTTATGTGTCATGAATCACAATATAACTATAGTCTGATCTTCCAGGATTTAACACGGAGCTGTACTTAATAACTAGATTCACCTTGAAGGATTTTTCCATGTACATATGTCAATTTCATCCTTTTGCATGGGTTGAAATGATTGGAGGTATATACATTTTTTGCTGTCTGTGATGTTTTCTATAATAAAATAGAAAAATTGTCTATTTTTTTAAATATATCGTAAGATTATAATGCACAGATCTACTTGATGGATGTAGTCAATGCATGAGGAACACAATTAATAAAAGCCTCTTTTTTGCATATCTGTCTCCACCCCTAGCTTCTGGCAGTTTACAATTTAAAATCCTATAATCGCCATTGGACGAAATTCGAGTGTGTGACCATATGTATGAAACAACTCGTGTGCGGTCATATACTTGGACACTACTGATCACAATTTTATAAAAAGGTATAGACTTTTTTTTAATTAAATATATAAGTAGACAAAAATAAATTTGACATGGATAAAATTAAAGTGTTTGATTTTTAAATTACTTTAAAAAAAATGCCAGACAATTTTTTTTTCAGTGTATTTGAATTGATTTTGTGACGTCACCAACACATTAGATAAGACGTCACGTCATCAATGGAATGTATAGGCACTGTTAGGGGGCTCTGAAGAAACGACATGAAGAATGTGTGATGCTCGCATCATATTAGTCATGTAAATACTATTTATGTTTTTTTCTTGAGCTTCATTTTTTACCAAAATTTAGAAGTAGGATTCATGTGTTCTTATAAACCAATAATTCTATTCGTGCTGTAATTTATTTAAATTAAGTGCTTTGATTGGATAAAAACACTTAAATGGCGTCTTCTCAGATAATTTATATATCGATATTTCCTCTGAGCGGACTATTTTCAGTATCCAATGTAAACAAGATGGCGTCCTCCTAGCGTATCCAGGGAGAGGGGGGCATGTTTTCTCTGCCCAAATGATTTCCAATTAAATCGATCGAGATTTCAAATAAAATATAATATAAATACAATTTAGTGTTTCATTTTGTTTTTATCCTATCAATATTTTACAGAACGGCGATTCCATTGGTACTATGTTTTGCATATCCCTACGCTTTCCGGCCTAGGTACGTTTTGAGGTCTAGATGGGTTTCTGTAGATGTTTTTGCTGTTTTAAAAATCGCAACGATTATTTCACAGAATTATAAGGATTACACACTGTGTTTAAGGAAATTATCGATGTGTAAACTCCGGCGACTTCCTCACAAACTTGACATAAAGTCCTTCGGACTTTATTTAGTTTGTGAGTGAGTCGCCGGAGTTTACACATTGATAATTTCCTAAAACCCAGTGTTTAATCCTATAATAATACTTATACTTAGTAAGTATAGATCGATCTTAATTATACTTATACTTAGTAACTATAGATCCATCGTAATATATTTTTTTACACACACGCATGTAACCGTATAGCTCGAATCTGCGATGCTTGCTTTAAAAAAAAAACTATGGATGCAGCGAAAAACAATAAGTTCAGCAATTATATTTCCAGAGAACCGAAGTGTAGATTCACGTTTCTATAATATATAGACACACGGTCTTAGAAGTTGATGGTGTTGAAAGTGTACCGACCTTTCTTTTTTAATTACGTAATATTATTTATCATAACTCGAGACTTAAACATGATCAGTTTTTCATGAAAGCCGCCGCTTGTCATTTGTTTATGTCGTCTTTCTAAAATGACGTTGTGTTACTCAAACAAACACGAACACCACGTATAAAAACAGAATAAATTTTAATGAAGAAAATGTTAATATCGAATTTTTATTAAAATTGTTATCTTATTAAGAATAATTATTATTAAGATATTCGTACAGTAGACCATATTTGATTTTCAAGCATCCTCGGACAGAAACCAGACTAAGTTCCAACTGGTACAGTTGTTAAGTGGTGAATAAGAGTAAGCCAAAAAAAAATCACGTGACCTTCCGGCAGTACCGCATAAATTTATTCTTTAATATCGTGTACCGTAGTATGATTGGCTGTTGCCCCTAATTGTCAGATTCTTCCAAATGTGTGCAAGAACAATCAATGCTAGATAATTTGTATTCAAATTGGAATATTTGTTAAGGAAAATATACATGTTTGAATTCAAAGGCCTCGAAAACGGATTCAATATTATTTATGTAAACGTTAATCTCAACTTTGAGTGTGTTTTTGTATCGAATTACGCGCCTTTTTGTTTCGGTCATAACACATATTTTTGTTATTTCACGAGCCAGCTTAAATAGTATTACCTCACTTCATATTAACAATTACCAAGGAAAAAACGGTTATTAATTAAGAATATACGGTCAGTTCCTTTTATGTCAACTCAAAGAGCCCAACAGAATGAATAGAATAAGAGACTGAATTAGTTTGTATTTGTTTGTACTGTAGAAATCAATGGTCCCTTTTCTCTGTGATGTAGCCTTTCTACATTCTCACAAGTCAGGGTTTCTGAATCCACATGTGTCCCGTGACGAAACCCTGACAAACTTAGCTAGTAAATTCCCGGTCTAAATGATTTTCATATGACGTCAAACCTCCAAAATATCAACTAATGAAATTGCTTGAAAGAAGCAAGTGTTTGGCAGTAGAAATTCTTACTCTTTCTTAAGTGGGAAGAATACGTAACGCAACTAATAAATAAATACTTTCTAACATGTCGGATTCCTCTACAGTTACCCCACACCATTCCCCATATTCCAAGTATGAATCAGTATACATTTTCAAGTGATTTTTATTCTTCTAATGTTTATTTCATTATTCTTAATATATTACAGTGAAATAGACAATGAAATATCCTGCCATCAATGTGTATCAAATACCTAAAACGATGAGTATTTAATGTTCCGACAGCGAGTTATAAACTACTCCAGGCCAAGTTTAATGTAACATATATGTATTTGTTAAAGTTTAACGTTGTATTTGGCCTCTCACTATTTGTCTCTCTTGTTTTGTGGCAAATCTGAAGCCAATCTTATTCCAAAAAGGGTGGATTCAGGCATGCGTCTCCCACACTTAACTTGCCAAAGCATAGATAATGGTGTGAACATGGAAAAATTAGAAAGCGTTGTCAATTTTATTTGAAGGAAACATGTGTCTTCTATGTCAAACACTTTACACCAACATTTCGGTAAAGTTCAGTGACCCTATATTAACTAGATTTTTCTCAATCATATTGATTTAAAACAAATAACGACCCGCAAGCGGATAATTTATATGAAGAAATTTAATCCTTTTTACGTCAATTAAATTAATTAAATAATTAATTAAGATAATTAATTTACATAATTTTCCTAAACACGCATAATTAGCGAAAGAATTCATTTATACACCTTGTTGATTGTTTTTAATTGGTTTAGTAATAAGGAATCGGCAAACTGAGAATCGGCAAATTGGTTGCGGCAATATGGGAATCGGCTAATTAGAAATCGGCAAATTAGACGCGCCGTTCTGGGAATCGGCAAACCGGAAAGCAACCGTCCTGTATTTGGCGATTACAATACGTGTATACAAGTATTGTTAACAAAATTTTCAGATAAAAAGTTTATCTAATTTAATATACAATTACATTTCGGTATTTAAAGAGGTATAGACTTTTTAAAAATTAATTATAAAATGTTTTGAAAATTCACATGTAATTAATGGCTTCTTTATGACCATTTTATTATACTTTTATTATTGTATCAACAAAAGATGTGAATTTATGTGATCTTTGTGTTTATTTAAATGATTATAACAAGTGTATGTATGTATAGGGAAAATTTTCAAATTTATCCAAATACAATACATTCAATATTTATTATCACTAACTAGATATACAGGTAAAACACAGGTAACTATACAAGGACAATACGTAGAAGAATACATGTACAAACTTTATATTCAAGTACTGTTAAAATACTTGTATACATTTTTTTGACCGCCAAGTACAGAAGATCCGTACTTGGCGATCACAATACCGGAATGTCTGTGTTCTCGTATATGGGAAAAAGTATCTTGCTGTGCTGTGTGATCTCTTGCTGCGGATGATGTTGAATGCAGTTCTAGCGGTGGTATAGCAACACGGTCGTTTACTATTCTATTATCTTGCGTAAAGGACACAATCATCCGCGGAGAGAAGAACGGACTATAATTGAACATAATCAGGAAGGTCATTTATTAAAAAAATATAATGGGTCTTAACACACTGCCCTGTAACTATTAAACTGGGATTCACAGGAACGATTCTTTCTAAAACCTTTCTCAGCATCATGGAGTATTTTGTTGGCTTCTAGATGTTTCAATATGCCTCTACAAATTAATATTGGAACTACAAAAGCTTCTTTCCACTTTGGTGGTATGGTTTCTTGATTTATTAATGCTTGGAAAAGAACAAAGTGAAGGTGTCAGCCAAGATTGGTGCTAGCTCTTTCACAAGTCTTGTCGGTATTTCGTCTCGGTCGGCTGCTTTATGGTTTTAGTTGGAAATATTTTGTACATATTTGAGCACAAATTCTCAATAAGGTTTAATTTTCTTATAAAATATTGTTTAGTTATTTAAGCATAGAAATAAAAATTAGTATAGTATGCTGGTCTAAGGTGTTTTCGATAGGTTAATTTTTGCCAGTGAACTTGTCGAATCGGTAGGTACTGAATTTAATAATTACCAAGGGTCATGTTTTTGCAAAGTTTTTATCGCCCATACCTTTTACTGTACCATACACATTTGATTGAACATAGTGTTAATAGCGTGTTAGAAATAAACGTACGGTTTTTTAAAGAAAGGCATTATTATTTAAAGTTGTACTACAATAACAAATTTCAGAGATAAACCATTTCAGTGTTGACGTATGTATTTTGGATGAAAAATGAAAACTGCTTACCGCGTATTTTTTAGCTTATGCTCCTTTTGTAGATCAAGAAGGGTACTTTTTGAAATCAATAATTATTTCCTCGAGATATTCAGCGTTTTGAAATATGGTAGTTTTTAAATTTTGAAAGGGCGATTTTCCATTCTAAAATTTGACCCCAATTAGAACGGAAGTGTACTTTAGGAACAATCGATTGTTGTCTACTCGAAATCCTTTGGGTGATGTCGTCTGCAGTTAAGGCGGGAAAAGTCTCGTGATTTGTCCGAATACCATTGAACGTCACGAAACCAGACGAACGTATGTAAACATCGTAAGATCCCTTTAGAAACAAAAATGGCCGACTTATTATGTAAAATTCCCGTAGCAAAAGTCAAGGATGATCTGTAACAAGTAAACAATTAGGCATATTATAAAACATGGACAGGATCTACATTTTTTCTACTGAATTTTCGTAATAAAAAGGTAAAACATAGAATGATAAAAAAAAATTCAAGCAGAAAAATTTTTCCAAGGGGATTTGGCATTTAGTATAGGTATCTGATAAAATAAGAAATATCAAATGGTTGAACGTTATCAAATTGACCTTACCTTCTTTATATATAAATTGAATCTTTTTCATAATATGAACCAATGAAAGAAAAATCTATTCAAATATGTTTTGAATGAAAATGTAAGAAAATATGAATATCAGATACCTTAATGACATTAATCAATGCCCTTTTAATCTATGCATATGTTATGTCTGAAAAAACTAAGCACTGTTTAGGATGAACTAATTCATATACATTGAAAATGATTTTTTTAAAAATAATTGACCTTGACCTTTAATATTGTGACGTTGACCATGGTGAAGGTAAAAAATGATCATCCGTAAAGTTCTTATGTCAATATCTATTTTAGCTATTGAGAAATGGATACTTGTACTAAATACATTGACCTTGATATGGTATCTGTTTTCAAGATCAAGGGTCATAAGGGTCTTTAGTGAAGGCCCCATGCCTTTATTATCAATAGTGAATGAGTAATGAATAAAAAATTATAATCAATGGTTGTATTGGGAGGTGACTCCTATAGATGAAGTCAAACCCTTTCCTTCCAAATTGTGCCCTGATAAGGACAATATTTTACACATTATAAGTTATTGGATATACCGGCTTTAAAGGGGCTTAATGAAAAGACAGTCTCAAAATCTAGAACGTGACCTTGACCCATTTTCTTTGTGTCGATTTTCAGGATCAAGGTCAATAAAAATATATTAATAATATAAAATTGTTGTTCAGTGCATTATATAATAAAACTTAAACTCTAATCGCTTTTAAAAGTACATGCTATATATAGTAAAACATGGTACAATATAGATTGTAGTTTTAAACAAATAAATTACAATATAGTGCAGGCAATATGTACTACCAAACAAATATTGAATTTAGAAACCTTCATGACATATAATTCATAAGGTGTAGAAAAAATAAATGGTATATTAGATGGGCCGAAATAAGTGTATGTATGAAAACCATAAAGTACATCTATATCACAAGATATTAAAAATAACATCAGACTCGGAATAGTTCTATTTATATCAATTATATATCTATATCCATATCTGTTTCAAAAGAGAGTTATAGAATCTGCATATGTCTTCCTAAAAATATTATTTGTCCTTACTTTAGTGTCTAGAGACTGAAAGTTTCTCAAGGAAATAGGAAGGTTGTTCCAAAGTGAGGCAGCTGCTGTGTCCAATTCGATTTCCGTGCGTTTGAGTTCTTACGTCGATGGGTGGTTTAAGCAGAAACTGATTTCTGACCTTAAAGTATGGTTGATAGAGTGTAACCAGTTCCTCAATATATCTGTGTGCCTCTTTATGAAGTGCTTTTAAAAAGATACATCGGTACTGTACAGGCAGCCAATGCAACGAAATAACCGGTGTTATGGAATCATGTTTCTTTCTTCGAATGATAACTGTTCTTGCTGTATTCTGTACAGTTTTCGAAAATAGAGACTTGTTGACTCCAAACATTAATGCATTACCAAAGTCTAGGCGTTATGTTACCGGTGAGCATATTAATGACTTACAGGCATTCTGAGTGATCAGTGATAAAAGGTCTAATTTTCCAATATTCCGTTTCGTGTGAAAAACGATCTTGTGATAGTTTTCGTTTGCAGTTAACATTTTATTTATTAATACCCCTAGATTACGTCACTCACAACCATACTGTTAAAAGACAGCCGAGAGTTGTTTGATACATATCTACGGGACAACAAATAATAAGTTCGGTCTTATCCTTGTTACGTTAGCATATTTTGTGTCCCATGCGCTGATATCTAAAAGACAGATAGACCTTTGTGTCGTATGCGTAGCTATGATAAGACATTGCGTGACGCTTGCAAATTTTCCCAACTGGTTTTGGAAACATGCAGTACACCCTAGGTCTTAGGATAGATTTTTGTGGTACTCCGTTAGGAGGATGTTACAGCAGACTAAATAAGCGACTTATTAATGATAGTTGTTATCGCTAATATCCGGATATTGTGTGGAGATCTAGTTAGTTCACAAGATTTGTATGGACTTGTTAAAATAATCTATAATTTACTCGGATGTTCCTGGAACAAAAACCGTCCATGGTTTTCCAGCACATTTTAGATCAGCTTTGAACACATCACATAACGTACTGTAATGCCCAGCCTTCTCATTGAGAATGTTGTGTTGTTGATCTATCTTTATAGAGATTGTCGTTGTTATGTATTAATTTATTGCGGTGTTATGTTGAAGCAAAGACATGAGAAATTGCGATTTACATTTTTCTACCATTGTAATGCTCGTGTCCGGTAGTTGTGATCTTACCCTTAAAGCAGTCGTAAATACATAGACACATTTTGTGAGAATAAGGCACCATCTTTAAATGTTTAACATGAGTATAAATGTATTAAATTGTTATTGTTGTTTGTTTGAAACATAAAATCCGTTGTTCTTAACCCGGTGGCAAAGAAGGGTCACCCTGGTGACATATACGCATATATTTTGAAATTACAGTTGCACGTCGTTCAAACTATACCTTAATATACTCCTTGGAGTATTAGTATAGAAATGTTCGGTACTACTGAAAGTAGATAGTTTCCTTTTATTTAAGACATAATATTGCCGGTGACAGAGCTGTCCTTTGTAAACAAATATACTGACGTCATTGTAGTCCCGTTACTTTTTGTCTTGATGACGCGGATTGGTTGATGTTTGTAGCGCTTTCAGTGATTGGTGTAGACCGGTAATAAAACTATCGGATCCGGTGACGGAGGCAGATTCTTGAGTTGGTTTAACATTTCCAAGTTACGTTGACAGCGAAGGTGACTTGTAAATACATATTTTTGTGGTTTTATTCCATTGCCGGTGACCGTGACCTGCGTCGGTGTTCACCGGGTATATAACGGTGACAGCGTCTGGTGACGGTGACCGCATCTGGTGACGGTGACAAGAGTTGGTCACCAAATACTCAATAAATCATTGTTTTTGGCTATTAGTAGTTCTGATATTGTTCTGGAAACAATGGTTTCCATTGAAGTTGGTTTATAAATTTATTTATTCTTGAGGTTTGCCATTTTCTGTGTCAGACCATATTTCCACTGTGTCTCCTAGGATGAAGAAGTCACCGGCTCCGGATTATCCAGCATTAATTATTTATTATTAATAAAATATTTCTGTAAAACATACTCCATGAGTACTATACCGCTAACCCCAACCGCTCCCAAATGCCCTATTTCTCTCATTAATAAGTGACCCTCCCCTTCTAAGTATAGATTATTGTACACGGGAACTCCTGAGTGGCTCAGACTCTACACCAGGGGGGACGATGTTACATTTTGGTGGAAGCGGTGGGATTTAAAACTAATTTAGAGTCTAGAATAGTAAACAAAATTAAGCTAAAAGTTGTTAAAAATATAGTGGAGAAAAATAATGGATGATTCTGAGGTGATGTTTGGTCCTGGTGACAACGTTTGTGAAGCTAGAGATGAAACATTGCCTACTGTAGCAGAAGTAGCAAATAGTAAAACTTGTAATGAACATATGGTTATGGAAGAGAGAATTGCCACAGAAACTAAGAATGAAATGGGTCGTATGATGGAGAGTTGTATGACAGAATTTAGGAAAAGAATGAATGATATGTTGTCAGATTTTCAAAATAAACTTGTAGAAACTACCATGAGCACACCACGCCCTATAAGAAAATGACTTGAAAGTCCCACTTTTCACCCTTAAATATGTAGAATATCATTCAAGTATTAGTCGTGTAGTTGGACAGGATAATGTAAATGATAGGCTTGAAATAAATTGTAAAATAAAACCCCAAATTTACAATGGAAGTGATGACTTGGAGGAATATTTAACTCAGTGAAATCTTTTAGCTGAATTAAACGGATGGAACGCGCGGTCTAAGGCGTTGTTATTAGCTAGTAGTTTGTCAGGTGGTGCAAGAGCAATTTTGAACGAAATGACGGATAGCGAGAGACATAACTTTGATAGTCTGGTATCTGTTACCAAGAACAGGTATGGTTCTGTACACCAAACGGAAGTATTTTGGGCAGAGTTGCAATCACGCATAAGACAGCGGAACGAAACATTACCGGAGCTTGTTCAGTCGATTAGAAAATAATAAAGCTTATCCAGACACTTCGGTTTTATTGAGAGATACGTTAGCCCTCGATTACTTTATAGAGCCCTCGATTACTTTATAGACGCTATACCGGAGTCACATATTTGACTTCTTCTAAGGGAAGTAGGCCCAAAAACAATTCACGAGGCTGCAAATATAGCTGTTAGGCTAGAGGCGTTAAGGTTATCTGATCGGCAGAAAGATCGATCTGTAAGAATAGCTGATACTTCTTCAGTTAAAAGCTTGGAACCTGATCAGGGTTTACAAAATGACATGCAAGAGTTAAGAGGGGAGATCAAATTGTTGGGAGCTGAATTAAGTGATATGAAAAAGACGTGTTCGTCGGGTCAAAATCAAAATATGCTGAGAAATCAATACCAAAGGGAAATGGGGAATTTCAAAGAAAATTTCCTAGAAATCAAAACCGTGGAAAAATTAATAGTAATCCAGAATCAAACAGTTTTAGTACATTTAACGGTAGACATAGCCAGGTTTATCCTCGTTCGGAAAACCTTATAACATGAAGAAGCGCTACCAATTAGTGTATTGGGCGGTTTTTGTAAAATGATTATTAAAGGACAGACATGTGATTCTGCTAAATGTAATTCAGTCGGCATATTATAATCTAATGAAGAGTTTGTAGAGAAAACTGGCTTATTAGTAGCCAAAACAGTTATTTGTGAGAACGGAGATTGTATTCCGATACGGGTTGCAAATTTTAGTGAAAAGCCTATTCAGGTTTATAAATATACCATTGCTGCAAACTTCGAACCAGCTGTTGTAAATGAAGTTTCTGAAAATGATTTTAAAAGAGTTCGTAGTAAAGGTTTGAACTCGGACAAAGTTTTGCCCGAGCATTTGGTAGAACTGTTTGAAAAAAGTTCTAAAAACTCTTAATACTGATGAACAAGGGAAATTGAAACATTTTCTTATTGAAAATCAAGATGTGTTCTCTAAATCGTCCTCCGATATTGGTTATACGTAGCTGGTAAAACATAAAATAGACATGGGCGATACAAAACCTTTTCAGATAAAATCTTATCGACTTCCGTTAGCGAAAAGGGAAGCGGCGAAGGCCGAAATTAAAGATATGGCGGAAAAAGGGATAATTGAACCCTCTACTAGACCTTCCCTTGGTGTTCAACAATTGTTATGGTGACCAAGAAGTCTGACAATAGTATAAGATTTTGCTGCGATTATCGAAAAATCAATCTTCACTCTGTATCAGATTCCCAACCCGTTCCACGTATAGACGATACAATAAACGATATAATAGTGTTCTCAAAAACGTTTGAGGAGCATTTACAAAATTTAAATGAAGTTTTCAAAAGAATGAGATCTGCAAATCTTAAGTTACACTCAAAATGTGTGTTTTGTTTCAAAATGAAGTGACCTTTTTAGGCCACAAAGTCAGCATAAATGGCATTGCCACAGATGATGAGAAAACAAAAGCTGTAAAGGACTGGCCCAAACCCCGTAATGTAAAGGAAGTACGATCATTCGTAGGTTTTTGTTCCTACTACAGAAAATGTATTAGAAATTTTTCAATCATAGCAAAGCCTTTACACCAGTTAACTGAAAAGGGTCGAAAATTTGTTTGGACTAATGAGTGTGAGAATGCTTTTAAATTTTTAAAAGAACATTTGACAACTAACCAAATTCCAGGTTTTCTTATTGACTCGGGAGACTTTGTACTAGACACTGACACATGTGATGTTGGTATGGGAGGTGTCTTATCCCAGATACAAGAGGGGCAAGAACGAGTAATCGGATATTTTAGTAAGACATTTTCAAAGTGTGAGCGAAACTATTGTGTGACTAGAAAAGAGCTACTGGCAATAGTAAACTCAGTCAAACATTTCATCATTACTTGTATGGTCGTCATTATACGATCAGAACAGATCATAGGTCTCTTAAGTGGTTGGTAAATTTCAAAAGCCCGGAAGGTCAGCTCGCGAGATGGTTAGAGGTTCTAGGCGTATATGATTATTCAATGGTACACCGGGCGGGTCGAATTCACCCAAACGCTGACGGTAGAAGGCCTTGTGATGAGAATTGCAAACATTGCACTAATAAAGAAAGTCGAGCTAATGAGCTCATTCAGGAGAGCTCATCTCAGAAAGACACAGTCTCGGTTAAGTCAGAACGCGACGTGACCTGGCCAGTCATTGGTTGTCGGAACGAAGAAAACGAAACAAAGACTGTAAAGAAAGAAAGCTCGTTAGTGGGTCAAATTTCTCAGAAACGGAATAGTATAACTGTACAAAAATAGACGCTTTCAAAGGAAAGACTTGTGTACAATACAAATCGCGCAGAAAAAAGGGTAAGTTCCAACAGAGATAGACACCAGAATGATTGTGAAAACAGTGTCCATGGGAACGAAAGTGTAGGAAAGTTTGACGAAAACATTATTGATGTTTGCAAGCTTGAAAGTTGTGAGAGTCATAACCTATGTGAAACGGAAGTGACAAGAAAAGTAGAAACTAGGGGAATGAAGAAAAACTTGGTTAATAGTGGGGGACAGAATGAAACCAGAAACAATTCTGAAATTTCAAATTCTATGAATTTAGAAGAAATGCAGAAAACTGATGATGTATTGATATTAGTAAGGTCTTGGTAGAAAATAAGATAAAACATAAATGGGAAAATATTGCTAGAGAAAGTGCTGAAGTAAAATATTATTGGAATCGAAATTATTCTTTTGTGATTCAAGATGACATTCTTTATAAAAAATGGGAAAATGCAAACGGGAAGAATGTATCTTTGCTTATAGTAGTCCTTGCCAAATTGAGAGAGATAGTATTAAAACAATTGCATGATAGTGTGACAGGTTGACATTTGAGTATAAAGAAAACCTTGACTAAAGTCAGGGAACGTTATTTTTGGTTGTGTAGATACTGGTGTCAAACATGTGACTGCTGTTCTATTCGAAAGTCCTCAACCACAAGGGCTAGGGCTCCTTTGTTGAAATATAATGTTGGTGTCCCTTTTGAGAGGGTGGCTATAATGGGCCCTCTCCCTACGTCAAATGACGGAAACAAATATTTGTTAGTGACTTATGATTATTTCACAAAATTTACTCATGTCCTTCCCATAAAAAATCAAGAAGCTGAAATGGTTGCAAATAAGCTTGTTAATGAGTTTATTTCGATTTTCGGGTTCCCCTCGAAATTCATACTGGTCAGGGGAGAAATTTCGAATCTCTTTTGTTCAAGGAGTTCTGTACATTATTAAATATACACAAAACTAGAACAACTGTGATGCGTCCTCACTCTGATGGTTTGGCTGAGCGGTTTATGCGAACCATTGAAAATATGTTGTCATCATTTATTTGCGAAAATCAAAGAAATTGGGATGAATTGGTACCCCTTTTGTTGTTGGCATATCTCTCTTCTGTGCACGAGAGTACTGGTTGTACTTCATCAAACGTGATATTTGGTAGGGAGATTACTTTGCCTATTGATTTGTTGTTAGGGAGACCTACAGAACAAAATGTTAAAACATAAAACCCGTAACAGAATAAGTTTTTCCGTTACAGAATAATTTGGCAACAACTCGTGCATTTGCTACGCAAAATTCGAATTTATCGAGTGATGTTATGAAATTCAGTATAAATTATACAGTCCAGGGATGCTGGCATGGCTCTTATATTGTTGTAGATCGGTTGAATGATGTATTGTATAGAATTAAGCTTAGCCCTAAAAGCAAGCCCAAGGTTGTTCTCCATGATAAACTTAAGCCCTATGTCGGTGAAAAAAACCTAATTGGTTTGTTTAACTCATTTTGTAGTATGAACTGATTTAAAATAAACAGTTGTTCAAGAGAAGAATGTTGTTATACCCTATTATTGAGACTTGTTATGGAAATGTTTGTGTATAAATGTTATGAGTACTAAGTGATAATAAAATACATTAATTAAAAATAAATACGATGTATGAAAAATACAATGATGGATGCACTGCATTTGTGAACCTGAGTGGCATTTATGAAAATTTATTATGCATGAAATGTATAAGTATATGATTCACTTTGTTATTTTGTTGGAAGCAAACAGTCAATTTAGTCTGTTTCCATCGTACATGTACCTGCAAATAAAGTAAAATGTAATCAATTAACTTGTATGATATTTGTTGTTAAAAACATGAAGTAACATATTAATTTGTTATATTTACAGGTTAAATGGGTTTTGCCATTTGCCAGGATATAACTTTTGACAAGAAGTGGTTTGTTGAAAGGCATTTGTTGGAGAGGCATAGTGACTTTCACTGAGAATGCCCCAGGTGCAAGAGATTTTTCCCTAGGAGGAATAGCCCCATATCAGCTGCCCAACTATTGGCAAGGAAGATATGGAGTGTTTCCAAACCTCTAAAGGCTTAAGGGAAGTCGAAGCTGAGAGGAAGATGGAGGAACATAGTCTTGATCTCACTGAGAAGATGATGATTTTAAGTCCACAAGGAGAACTCTTGAACATGAAGGGAAGCGTTGTTGGATCAGGGGAGCAACTTGAAGCTAGAAGTACCATTTCATCGGTTAAGTCTAGGAAGAGAGTGGGAAACAGTAATGAGGAAAACCACCCACCAACGAAGCCCAAAAGTGAGAAAGAAATGAAAAGAAAAAATGACGGCCTTGAAAGCATTAATGGCAGAACTTAGCAGTGAGTGTGGAGTCAGTGTCGTTTTGAAAGAAGAGAAAGAAGTACCAGTGGTCAAAGAGTCAGAAACCCGACAAGTTGAGGTGACTGAGGAAACCCTCACGGTTACTCAGGCAGAGGGTGTTGCCACCTTTTCCACCTCATATTCCTCTTCATCCTCCTCCTCCCTCCTCGTTCAGTACAGCTTCTGAAGCTAGATCACACTGATCCCAGGCCGTTTCCCACCATGTGAGAGAAGAGTCAGTTGAAAGGTTGATGATCAGTGAGGCTACACCAAGACCTCAACAGCCGTTAACAGTTGTCTGTGTTAATGAGAATTATGTGTCTCCTGATGTGTTCTTCGAGGCTCTTCAGGACACGCAGGAGCAAACCGTTCTTTTGAACGTTGGTGGAGTCAAGAATGAAACTAGTCGGGTAACACTTAGAAATAACCCATCCAGTATATTTGCCAAAATGTTGCTGCCAACATCACCCTTCAGACCAAATGGCAATGTTTTCTTCTTTGACAGGGACCCAACACATTTTAGACTGATCTTGGGTTATCTGAGGAATAACTGTGTTTTAGAAAAGAAGATGCTCCCAGGAGATCATGAAGTGTGAGGCTAAATTCTACCAGTTGTCTGGGTTGGTTACTTTGGTAGAGGAGAGACTAAGAGACCTCTGTATGTGCCAACTGGTCAAATGTTAAAAATCAAAGTACGCAGAGCACTGATGGTAAACCATACCTGTAGAAAGCACTTTAATAATCAATCCTTGATCACAAGTTGTGTTTATTTTTAATTTATAATATACCCTTGTTGTATGAGACATAGAGACATAACACAAGTTATTTTTGAAGCAGTCATATCTAATGCCTACTATTTGAGGACAAATTCCTTCGAGGGGGGGGGGGGCTAATGTAATGCCCAGCATTCTCATTAAAAATGTTGTGTTGTTGATCTATCTTTATAGAGATTGTCGTTGTTATGCATTAATTTATTGCGGTGTTATGTTGAAGCAAAGACATGAGAAATTGCGATTTACATGTTTCTACCATTGTAATGCTCGTGTCCGGTAGTTGTGATCTTACCCTTAAAACAGTCGTAAATACATAGACACATTTTGTGAGAATAAGGCACGATTCGTTAAATGTTTTACATGAGATTGTTATTGTTGTTTGTTTGAAACATAAAATCCGTTGTTCTAAACCCGGTGACCGCCGGTGGCAAAGAAGGGTCACCCTGGTGACATATACGCATATCTTTTGAAATAATAGTTGCACGTCGTTCTAACTATACCTTAATATACTCCTGAGTAGGAGTATTAGTATACAAATATTCGTTACTACTCGAAGTAGATAATTTCCTTTTACTTAAGACATAATATTGCCGTTGACAAGGCTGTTCTTTGTAAACAAATATACTGACGTCACTTTAGTCCCGTTACTTTTTGTCTTGATGACGCTGATTGATTTTTGTAACGCTTTCAGTGATTGGTGTAGACCGGAAATAAAACTATCGGATCCGGTGACGGAGGCAGATTCTGAGTTGGTTTTGACGACGCTAGGTCTTCCAAAAAATCGTTCCAAAAGATGTCAGATAATTTAAACCAAGCTGCTAATGTTAAAAGAATTATAAATTAATGTTGGTTTAACGTTTCCAAGTTACGTTGACAGCGACGGTGACTTGTAAATACATATTTTTGTGGTTTTATTTCATTGCTGGTGACGGTGACCTGCGTCGGTGATCACCTGGTATATAACGGTTACAGCGTCTGGTGATAAATTTATTTATTCTTGAGGTTTGACATTTTCTGTGTCAGACCCTATTTCTACTGTGTCTCCTATGATGAAGAAGTCACCGGCTGCGGATTATCCAACATTAATTATTTATTATTAATAAAATGTTTCTGTAAACATACTCCATGAGTACTATACCGCTAGCCCCAACCGCTGCCAAATGCCCTATTTCTCTCATAAATAAGTGACCCTTCCCCTTCTAAGTATAAATTAGTGTACACTGGAACTCCTGAGTGGCTCAGACTCTACACCAGGGGGGGGGGGGGCGATGTTACAGTACTTTCATGGTTCACAGAAGACATAAGATTACTACGGATAGATTCAGTTTTTCCAGGGAAAAATTCTCCAAATTCGTTTGCAAGAGTTTTGTCATTTGTATGTGCTGGTAGAATTATTCCACGTGTGTTACCTGGGAGGTTGTTAGTGAGTTACTTTTGATTTTGTGTTCTGATTCGGCGACTTTGTTTGAAAAATATTCTTTTTTCTGTTATATTATTAAAACATATGTATAATGACAAAGCTGTATACAATTTTGTCTATCAACTATTAAATTTGATATTCGCCTCCGGCATTCAGCTTTTCTATATTTCCTTTTGGTCTCGTGAAAATCCTCTGCGTACTAGTCTGTGTTCCGTTTATTTATGACCTCTTAAGTAGTTAATGGAACATGTTTGTCAACTACTGCTTGTATCACATGGTTTTACACCTGAACGATATTTTCTACTGCATTATACCAATTTAAAAAAACAGTTTGTCAGTCGACTGTTCCGGATCACTTTTGAAATCTTCAAATCACCAGTAATTTCGATTTCTTAAGACATAGCTACGACACATTTGAGGTATTCTGTCCTCACTTCGAAGAAAATTGAATTCTTGAAGATGTTTTTTCGAGATAGTGCAGCGATTGATTTCGCAACGACATTACTGTATTGCGATTGCACATTCTTATAATGCTGAGTACGTGTTTGATTTGATTTATTACGAGACTCTGAACTGGAGGCGCAGGAGAGATTCTGGATAAAAAAAATATATTAACTAATTTTGGTCAGAGTTTTGCTCGTTCTTACAATTTGAGTCCAAAGTTTACATTTCACTCCACGTAATATTCCACCGAACCACCCTTCCTATTAATTTTTATCTTTTATTAATAAAATCAGCTTACCTATCAATACATTTGTTATACATTTTTCTACAGGAATATATCAACTAATTTTGAATAGAGTTATGCATCTTTTTACAATTTGAGTCCAAAGTTGTTTGTAGTATCCCAACGAACCACCCTACCGGTCACCTTGGACAACTTGCCATTTCATTCATAAAATTAAGTTATACATATATCATTGATTTTCGATAAATTTACTAGAGGAATAAATTAACCACTTCTGGTCGGTTCTAGTTTGCAATATTATTAAAATTTATTTTTTAGCGAAATAGCAAAAAGAGAGGAGCAAGTGAAAGATTTAATTTTAATTATATTGTATAGTTTGAACAAAAATTAGTACCAAGCTGAAAAACACTTTTCAAAATTAGTAGAGAAAGAACCATTCCGGTCAAGTTTAACATAATTTAAATCAAGATAATTAAACTATGTTTATATTAATTGCGTAGCAATTTTTATTATTTTTCTGTAAACCTGTCTATTCGACATATATGCGCGAATGTACATGTATCCACTATGTAAGCTTATTGGTGAGAGGCTTTAAAATGTTGACAGCGCGAAACAACGCCACGAGTTTTTTTTTATTGTTTTCTTTTTATTGCTGAACCACTCGTTTCAATTGACAGATTTTCAACTTGTTTTTGTGTTAAAAATAAGGTGAAATGTAATATACAAAAGTAACGCAATATATTTTTATCTTTCCATTATTTAATCTAAAAATGCATTTGAAAAAAATGTTAATCGCACAAAACAAACACTCCAGACCTTGAAAAACCCCACCAAAGTAAATATAGGAAAACAAAATAAAAACTCACAAAAGAAAGGAATAAAAACAGTATCGTATGAATCCTAACTTAAATCGAATGTGTTTGCTAGTTGTAGATAATATAGATATATATTTTGACAGCCTATCTATTACAAAACAGTACCAAAGCCTTTTTTCGGAAGGTAAATAAATATAATTACAACGAATAAATGCTTGATAACTGAAGAAATAGTATTGTTTTGTACTAAATTTCGACACACAACTCCTCCTCACATATATACAAAACAGTAAACCGAGATAATTTGTTATTCAAGTACATGTAGTATTTATAAGTTTATTGAATAGTAAATAAAACAATTAAATAAGTTTAAAATTTGCAATGTTTGTAGTTTTATCAGAGTAATACTGATACTTTTTGACACCAATTTTCCGAAGACGGCCAGTTTGAAAAGGCGGTCTTATTGACAAATGTAAAAACAGATGTGCACAACTTCACATGTCATTCTAGGTTTGCTGAGAGCTTTATTTGGATTTCTTGTACATGTATCCACTATGTAAGCTTATTGGTGAGAGGCTTTAAAATGTTGACAGCGCGAAACAACGCCACGAGTTTTTTTTATTGTTTTCTTTTTATTGCTGAACCACTCGTTTCAATTGACAGATTTTCAACTTGTTTTTGTGTTAAAAATAAGGTGAAATGTAATATACAAAAGTAACGCAATATATTTTTATCTTTCCATTATTTAATCTAAAAATGCATTTGAAAAAAATGTTAATCGCACAAAACAAACACTCCAGACCTTGAAAAACCCCACCAAAGTAAATATAGGAAAACAAAATAAAAACTCACAAAAGAAAGGAATAAAAACAGTATCGTATGAATCCTAACTTAAATCGAATGTGTTTGCTAGTTGTAGATAATATAGATATATATTTTGACAGCCTATCTATTACAAAACAGTACCAAAGCCTTTTTTCGGAAGGTAAATAAATATAATTACAACGAATAAATGCTTGATAACTGAAGAAATAGTATTGTTTTGTACTAAATTTCGACACACAACTCCTCCTCACATATATACAAAACAGTAAACCGAGATAATTTGTTATTCAAGTACATGTAGTATTTATAAGTTTATTGAATAGCAAATAAAACAATTAAATAAGTTTAAAATTTGCAATGTTTGTAGTTTTATCAGAGTAATACTGATACTTTTTGACACCAATTTTCCGAAGACGGCCAGTTTGAAAAGGCGGTCTTATTGACAAATGTAAAAACAGATGTGCACAACTTCACATGTCATTCTAGGTTTGCTGAGAGCTTTATTTGGATTTCTTGACCCTTTTTGTTTGGGGTTGTCAGGTCATTACACTAAAAGCCTGGCGCGGAACGGGAACGTAGAGGGTGACGTTTTTGTAGAGTGCAACGCTTATTGCATGGTGAAGACCTCTTTTGTAGATTTGGAAAGCAGAGAAGGCTCATTGTATCCGCTACAAATACTTAATTTTAAGCCCAACCAACACTCCATTCTTTTTCAATGGCAGTCAAAACTATGTTCCATCCCACCCATTTTTTCGTTGGCTTTTCGTTCAGCTCGATGATCGTAAAGCAAAAATACAATAAAACATCAAATATAAGGTTCATATCTGAGAATAATAGACTCCGACTGACCTGTTTTAGCAGCAACAACACACAAGAAACAAAACGTTATGTTTATACCATTACCCCAACCACGAATACTTCGTACGCAACTGCTTTGTTTCATGTTCAACGTATTTTATTATGGTTCCATTTAAGACAGGTCAGTCTGAGGTTAGTCAACAAGTTTTCAGAGCATACAATTTTATTGGCACATTCAAAACAAGATCAAAACCTAGTACTAGAATTAGGTCAAGTTAATATATTATCGTTAATTAAAACAAATACAGCTGTAGACTTAAGAAATAAAATTAATACATGTAAATATTTATCAGTATAGATTAAACAGGAACATATATAAATAAACGCACACACACAAACTTGTATATACAAAAAGGAAAAATGAAAATAACAAAAGACCTAATCCAACACTTTCAATCAAATTTAAAATAAATCTCCTAGTGAAAATGGAAAAACCTGGAGAAATGGAGGAGCATGGGTGTCTTTCTGATTGTCCAACATTTAATAATTACAGGTAAAAAAGGAAACACATTTTGTGTATATAGACCAATGTGGAATTTTAAATGTTGGACAATCCGGAATTGTTTTTACAATAATTCCTATTGTTATCAAATATAGTAATGTGTGTGATTTGTTTTAATTCGACATCTAAAATGAAAGGGAGTTTTAAACAAAATCAGTTTATATCTGTATTAGTTCATAATCAATTTCATGACAAATAAACACATGAGCATATAGCTTTAGAAAGGGTGACGCGACTAACCGGAATCCGCTTCGTTTTCAGGAATCCACAAAAAATTGTATTCGTAGTATTTTTAAATGTTCATTTTTAATTGACCATTCATGTTACTGTCAAATAAAGTAAATGTATTAAAACAGATTCTCTGCGTTCTCATCGTTTACGGCAACTTTTAATTTCTTAATTTGCACATATTCCTGTGTACTTTTTAAAGAGAAACATTAAAAAAGGTAAAAAAAAAGTAATAAATTAAAGTGATTTAATATAATACGAATAACAATTTTTGAAGTAGATTCCGGTAGTCAAAGCCGCCTTATATGTTTTTATTCTTTTTTTACGGCTTTCACCAATTAGACAAATTATATAATGACACAGGTATTAGCTACAGTATGTACCCTTAGACAACTTATGATACTATTTGTCAATAACACTTGGGATTACATAACAATTGCAAGAGATGACCACCAAATTAAAATAGAATGGGTTGTAAAAAATAAATATTCATTTCAAATTTTGAATATTGTTCGTTATTGGCATTTAAATTAAAGAGTTTCTTGTAAAATAGAAGCTGAAAATACATAAAAGAATATGATTCTCCTCGTGTAAAAAGAGTCAGTAAAAAGGGTCATAAAAGTATGCATATTCATCATGTTTTCAATTATGACCTATTTCTTTGCCTTCTTAAAACAATTATTCTTTAAGAATTTAAAAGAAAACTAGTTAAAATTGCTCACGATTTTCGTAGATTTTAATTTATTTTAAATGATAAAACATTGTCAATTATTCAAATAAAACACTGAAAATAATAAAAGATTTAAAAGTATTTACTGTCTCATGATTATTGCACAAATTTTAATTGAATTATTGGTAGAGTATTGTTCTAGATACTGTCATTTCTGCGTTCTAGTTTAATTTGGTTCCGGTCTTGTGTCTGACTAAGAAATGGTACCTACTTATCTGAAAACTTAACTAGTGTCCAATCCAGTTATACTAGTCCCAGCTCCAGATGTTAATTACCAATCAAATGAAATAAAAATAAATCTATGGCAATTTCAGGATTTATAAAAGTCTTCGATTTGTTCATAATCTGTATTTTACGGGAGCTTTTCATTTTTTTATTTGTTTTAATAAAATGTTATTATTTTAATTAATAACATTAATTATGATCATTTCTAGTCTTTAATTTAAACATTATTCAGATTGTTAATTTAACAGTTATAAACACATTCGTACAATGAGAACTATGTACTTTTAAAATCTTGGACAATCAGGAATAAACCGGATCATGTGAAATATTTAATTTTAAAAGAACTTAAATATGGTCAACCAGGGTGCAAAGGGATTAAAATCTAATTAAATTGTAGGTTTAATACTTATTTAACCTGATTTCAGTTGCCACGATAATGCTAAATAAAACCACAACACCTTGCAATTTGCTAACACATTTTCCTGGAGAGTGGGTGCAGTCTTAGTTGTAAGTTTCAATTCTAATATATTTTTCTAAAACATACACGTACAAATAAAAGAAACAACTCGACGTTATATTTTAATTATTATTATTTTAGTTCGATATAACTATATATTTACTAATTAGGTTAATAAAACAATATATTTTTTTCTAAATTGAAAGTAAATTGGGTTAATTACATATTTTTCATTATTCAAAATACTTTTTCTGGTCTACTTCATTTTTTCTAGTATAACAAACTATTTTTTATATAAAATCGAGGACAGGAAAGTAAAGATATTATTTGATTTTTAATTAGGAAAATTTAACAATACATTACTAAATATATTTACCTTTTCTTCAAATTTAAAGTGAATTGTAAATTTCTTATATTTATGTATAATAGATTCATTTTTTGTCTGGCATAATAATTTTATTTTTTTTTAAACAAAGCAAAAATTAGGATAATCCACAATTTGTTTCTATTGTTGGCATAAACTAAATAAAGTTCATGTGTAGAGTTATCTTAGTAGCAAGGGTTAGGTTATATAATTATAGTAATACAACTTTGACTATACTTTTTTAATTTTCAAAAATCGCAAAATGAATTTAAACTTTGGCGTCAGTATTTTTTTATTATAACATGAAACAATCTATTACAGCATCTTCAGGAAAAGTCCTATAAAGGCGTCTACAGGCGGGAAGATGTTTGTAGTATTATTACTTGCAGCGCTTCTTGCCGGTACAGACAGTAAGTGCATATTTACGTCTGATAAGTCAAGCATAAAAGATAACTATTATTCAACGTTTTTATTCCGTTTTCATGGCATGTTTTTGTTCGAGGTATTTAAAAGCTTTCAAAAACACCCTCCTAGATTTCTAAAATAAGGTCTTAGATTGGTTTGAAAAATGCATATTTGTAAATAAAGACACAGTTGAATTTTTTAATAAGTGGCTAGATTTGAGGATACAGGAACGTAACAAGATATTTAAAATGAGTTAAGCAAATATAGATTTTTATAGGATATAGTTAGTTTAAATTTAGTTGCGTTGAACATCTTATTAACTAGCGAGCGGGATTCGTGTAAGCACAATGCCGAAACGTGTTCTGTGTAGAAATGTTTATAACTAATATTTTTGGACAGACAGAATTTAGATAATCTATTTTGATTGGCGGACAAGAAGGCAGTTAGCAATATATGCTAACTGCCTTCCCATCATCATCATCGACCTTTTACGTATTTCCAAAACATCAATTTCCTGTATTTGTTTTAATTAAAGCATTATTTGCAGTTTTTAGATAACCATGATTGTAAACTAGTACTCGAAAAATAAATTGGTTCGATCATGTAAATCTAATGGTAATATGTATAATTAGGCCAGGTCGTAGCGGAAGTTCGACTACACTAAACTTTCGAGTCACTGTGCCCATTCTAACATGAATCCTAGAACCACGAAATATCGAATAAAGAATCAGAAAGGTGAGCGAGATGGAAATATACTAAAAGGCAGGTTATAATTATATGAACGCTTACGAAAATTTATTTCATCACCAAATAAATATGAGTGAACATAAATGACAAAAATTCTTACGAATATTACTTAAGAATAGATTAATGTTGTAAAACGAGCTTAAATTGACAACCGTGACCATTCTTTTCCCAATTAAAAAATTGTTTAAAATAATTTCTTTTCTTATAACGTGATCAAATTGTAAGTGTTTATAGCCGTGCTACAGTGAATAAAATACTAGCTTCGAAACAAATATTTACTGACAAATTAGTCCGAGTACAAAAATCCTAATAGTGGAATGCAAAGTCAAAGGAATCAAATTATTGCTATTGGTTTGTATATTATCTCGGTTTTTATGAAAATACTATAAACATGGAAAAAGTATTGCAACACTTGATATTTTACAATAAACAAATTTGCAAATTAGCGAAAGAAATGTTTTGTCAAAATAAAGCTAAACTTCAATTATTTCATACTAAAAAAGATAACTGGCAAGTGCATTCCCAAACCATTACTGAGCCACCACCAAACGGTGAAATAATTTCTTTTCTTTTAAGGTGATACAATTTTTAATGTTTGCAGCCGTGTTACCGTCAATAAAATACTAGCTACGAAACAAATATTTACTGACAAACTTGTCTGATTAAAAACATCCTAATAGTTAGAAGAATCAAAGTGACCAGATAATCGCAACTGGTTTGTATATTATTTCGGTATTATGGGGCTTTCTCCTAAATGCTAAATTCAATTTGTGAACGCTTTACATGCTGTCTTGAATGGTAACTTACAGCTTGAAATTTATTCTGTAATGATCTTGATGACAGCAGCTAGGCAACACTGTCTTTTCAACAAGTAGCCCACACCACACGACGAGCATATAGTCTATTGACTTTCTCATCGGAATGATTTGCCTTCGACTCATTTGACAATTGCAGCAGACCCATATGTTTCATTAATGTAAGAACAGGACCGAGACAAATCAGCTTGTACAGAGCATGAAGGATGACGCGTATAAAACTTTAAATTTTAAAGCCTATGAATGTTCGTGATGACACCATTAAGCATCTACACGAAATAAAACAGTTTTCCACATGTAAATATCAATAAAAATGTACTCTTTCATTAAGACATAAACTTGCATATAAAAGTTCAAAATTAAATTTTTTTCTTTCATTTTATATTTGATGTTGCAATGCTTCTTTCTATCTGCATTTGTACAGTCGTTGCACTCCTGGAAAAAAGTAATGAATTTTGGTTTATATTATAAAATAAAGCATATTATATTGTTAACAATAATTTCTGAGATATTAAAAACTTAAAAGACCGAAATTGTTCACAAAATATTATTACTATTTACTCTTCACGTGTTTTTATGCAATAATTCTGAGTAGATCTAGTGTCTCGACCAATGGTTATGTTAAGACATGACCTTTAAAATAGTTTCAATGACAGAGTTTATGGATGACCCTGTCATTTGATAATAAGAACACAATAATCGGTGAACCTTGTTTCGATCGAACAGATTTGCCATTATGGTCGAAGACATTAAAATTTATACTGATGGGGATATTCATCTTGTAATTTATTGAGATTTGACTTTAACTATAGTGCCAAGGTCCAATTCTTGTTGAACCAGAATTTTTTTTTGACAAATGTGCATCCCAACCAACTAGGATTTAGGACAACATTACCTCATGGTTTCATTTCATCACAAAACTGTTATATCCGTTTTATCAACGTCACTATTAGTTGAAAAACCCGTAGTTAAAAATTGTATGGACAAAAAACTATTTTTTAAAAAGAATCCATACCAACCATAAATATAAGGGATTTGTGGCAAATTTCCACGGAAGGCTAGAAGAGATATTCATTTTGTCATTATAATTGTTATCATGATGATTTTTTAGCTGAAAAAAACTTGTTAAAACGAACATAAAACATTATTCGACCCAACAGATTTGACTTTTTAGTACAGGTACACCAAAGCCGTTACGGTCGAAGACATTAAAACACTAATAATGATTTTGGAATTCATTATTAATTTTGTCTTATTGAGAATTTATTTGACTTTAAAAATGGTGTCAATGTCTAATTCATGTCAAACACGAAATTTCTTTTTTCTTGGCAATTGCACAGCACCAAAATATTTGTAAATTCAGTACAACATTACAACGTGATTCCATTTAATGACAAAATGTGATCTCCGTTTTTTCAACGTTATTCTTGATTGAAAAAAACTAAAGCATCCATTTTTTATTCAGGACAACATAAATTGTTAAAAATATAACAATTGGCTAAAAGGAATCCCAACCAACAATAAATGTAAGGAAATCGTGACAAGTGTCCACTGAAGCCTGGAAATAAACTTATTATATAGATAGAGATGAAATATCGAATTTTCCGAGTGACAGAAATCACGGTAAATCACATGTGAAAATTATCGTTTATTTTCACTCTCGGGGTTTTTTCTGTCAAAATTTTTTACTATACAGATATTCATCCGCCGTTTATAAAATTTAGGATTAAAATTTTAAAATTTTACGAAAACAATTTTGGTCTACATAATTAAAAGGATAATCAATTGGGCATCGTGAATATCCAAAATATGATCACTCGCGCCGCATAAAGCATCAGATTAAACTCGTGCGCGGAACAAGTTCCGCGCACTCGTTTAATTAGATGCGTTATTTAGCACTCGTGATCATATTTTAGATAATCACTCCACCCAATTAATTATCCTATAAAGACTATCTTAACCACCCGGCCAACGAGGTTCCCTTGTTCAAATAAATAAATTGTGTAAACGAAATAAATCTATATTTTTTTGAAAAGGTGCAGTCATAATTATAAACCATACGGTTTATGTTTTCAGGTGCTCTTTCGAGTACAGGTACAAGTTCGGGTAAATATTCAGGTGCACCCGATAACAAGGGTGTTGAATTCGTTATAGCTTATATGGAAAACTATCTTGATACTTACCCACTTGAACTTTTCGTGACAACGTCTCGGACAACCATAGTTAGTGTGAGTGTCACGTCTCCAAAATGGACCACTCCGTCGATCAATGAGCAGTTTACTATCACAGCAGGTGAAGTTAAGCAACTGTTTATCGATGTTACAATGCGCTTAGAAGGAAGTGTTAAAGAATCAAAGGGAATTCTTGTTACAGCCAGCGATGAGATAGTTGTATATGGTACTAATAAGCAAACAAATTCAAATGACGCTTTCCTCGGTCTTCCTGTAGACGTTCTTGGAACCGAATATTACGCAGTGACATACTATCCACCTTACAGGTTGAACCAAATTTGTGTTGTCGGAGTGACAGATGCCACAAAGGTCAACATACAATTTCCAACTGGTTCCACGTGTAAAGATGTAACTTATCTGAGTCAAGTGTATAATCCGGGAGATACACTAACAGTAACGCTTGATCGATTTGATGCTATACAAATTCAAGGTTGGGGAGATCTCTCTGGTGCGTATATTACAAGCGATAAACCCATAACAGTATTTAGCGGAAATGTGAAGACAAACACCGGTGTTGGTACAAGTCAGGATCACTTATTGGAGCAGTTAACTCCCGTCAACACATGGGGAAAGAGATTTGCCACTGTCCCAACCCCACAAAGAACAATCGGAGATTTTTATAAATTTATCGCCAGCGAAGCCAATACAAAGGTTAATTATAAATGTAATTTGAATGGACAAATCAGTACAAAAAGCTTCTCTATGGTAAACGCCGGTGACCAGATGGAATTATCAATAGATTCAAATTCATTTTGTTACATGACGGCAGACAAAGCTGTACAGTTAACAATGACGGTCAAGAGTCAGGTTACGACTGCAGAACCAGCCGACCCTTCATTGATTATCATTCCGCCAATTGAACAGTATGCAGCAGATTACACGTTCGCTACACCTAAATATTCTCAAGGTAGTTACACAAATTATTTCTTATTTGTTGTTGTTAAAAGTGAAAAGAGTGGTTTGAAACTAAACGGAGCAGCTCTTCCCTCTAGTGCAGTCTACGTAGACATTCCAGATACAAACTTGGTAGGAGGGTATGTGAATATACCAGAAGGCACTCATACCGTACGACATGATTCTCCGATATCAGTCTTTGGTGGATGTCTTTATGGTTTTGCACCACTTGAATCGTATGCCTTTCCCACTGGTATGAGAATGGCCAAAATCAACGCGGTAAGTAATTGTGTCTTTATATGAACTTATACAAAAGATATAAAATGAAACTTTGCTGCTTCATTCAAAGCGTATTTGAAAAAAAATCGAACTCCAGAATTTCATACAGTAGCAAGGTTCCACTTATCTTTGCCGTCTCTTCTCCACGCATAACATGTATATTAAACTGAAATCACATTTATTTATGTTTGCAATTGTTCACTACCTTAATTTGACGAGTTATTTACTCTTTGAGAAGTTATCACACTCAGGTTATATCTATAAACTTCTTTCCTCAAGCAAAAGACTAATTATATTTGCTGGCACTGTGTGTGCTTCTATTAACTTAGCAGTTGTCCATTTTGTACTAAAGGCGAGCCGAAATAAGCACCAAATGTAATGCCAGTAGTATGTTAAAAAAGCGTTCTCAAACACTCATACACTCCTAATACGTTGTCAAAATTTTCAAATAAAACGTTAAATGTCAGGTTGAGGTTTTTTAAAACTTAAAAAAAAAACTGTATTGACAAAATGGTACATTGGTTTAGCGATACAATAAAAGAGGATCTTTTGAGAACAGGATACATTTTCATTATGTTTGATGTATTTATTGATTTGAAGTCAAGCCAGATCATTTAGAGATTTATAAATTGTCAAGTATGGTTCTTAAAACCCATAATCTTTAAAAAAAAAACACGCTGGATATGCCTCTCATATCAATCAATTAGTACATTCTATCCTCAACTCAAGTGGTCTGTAAATCACGTGACCATGTCCTAGTCCTATTCAGTTTAGTAAATTAACTTTTTTTAAACATTATTTTTGCATCTATTTATTTCGACAACATAGAATTACAATGTGCGAGAAACGTATTTAAATGTTTTTAAATATCATGGATACGGAAGCTTATTGGGAACAATTTGTTGAAAAAATTATGTTTACTGCGTCTAAACGCAAAATATTGCATTTAACACAATTCTTTGCGATTGAATATTTCGTGTTTAAGCGCAAAAATGATTGCGATTCAACACTCAACTGATTGTGATTAAACGCAAAACATATTGCGTTTAAATGCAATAAAACAATTGCAATACAAATATTTTTTTTCTTGCAAAGCGACCCAAATAAGCTTCCGTATAGATTCCTATTGATTTAAAGAGATTATATTAAGTAACAATATAACTAATTGTTCGGACTTTAAACCTCACTTAAAAACTCGTACATATAAATCGTGATTCTTTGTAAATTTGTAAATCTGAAAATGAATCAAATGATCTTCAATAAATAAAATCTTGAGATGACCATAAAAGTAACAATAGCTAAACTAAATATTTTAATACAGGTGTGTGTACCATCAGCGACTGTTGTCGGAGATGGATTGGATAACGACTGTGATGGGCTAATCGACGAAGAACTATGTACTGTGGAAAATCAAAAAAAAGGTTGCTACAAGTTTTAATAATTCAACATTCATTATGTATAGAAGCATTACAAACTAAATCATTGATTGCAGCTGAGAAATGTGAAATCCTATTACGCTAAATTCCAACGACGTTTCAATGGAACGCATCCTTTAATTGTTTTTATATATACCTATCAATACATAGGCATAGTTTTTTTATCTGTTTAAATATTTCTATTCACCTTATATAATAATCCTTTATACCAGGTATATTTTAAGGTACTTTATAACGTATTCGGGCATTTTTACACCTGTTTATGTAAATATGATTACAAATATTCCTTTTTTAATCTCTATGTCGTGTATTTGCTAAATCGTGTATTCCATTTTTACCCTTGCGAGCCTATTTGTACTTTTTTGCTTTTTTCACCTAACATAATTTTGAAAACCGGAAATATTTCAATAGAAAAACGTAAATATTTTGGCGGAGGCTGCTGGCGGCTGTGATCAAAAGAAACAAATGTTAAAATATCATTAATCTTTGATGTACGAAAGCCCAGAAGCCTCATTAGAAATTCGAAATTCGAAACTCGAAATTCGAGATTCGAAATTCGAGATTCGAGATTCGAAACTCGAGATTCGAAATTCTAGATTCGAAATTCGAAATTCAATATAGTTATAACCAATCAGATTGCGTGTGACATAATCGTCTACCAATTAGAATAGTTCTTAAATATAAACGTAGCCATATGCTATTATTTTTATTTGGGGTTTTAATCGTCCACATATTTGTCAAAGAATGACTGTGTTCAACATGGTTTTGTTAAAAAAATAAAATTAATAAGCTTTAGTTGTTATTTAATCAAATTAATTCAGTTCTCAATAACATCTTGATTTTACAAACAAGAACACGAATGTACCTGTAGAACGTAATTAAACAAAACTTGGTGTGTAGGAAGTACACCATATGTAGTTGTGCATGTTACCAGGGAATTTGGAACTTAAAATTTGCCCAAAATACTCATTTATCATCTTGTTAGAGCTACTCCTTTAAAAAAAACTTTATGGAGTTTTACAAAACTTGGTATATAGTAGGTACAACATATTTAGTTAAATTGTGCATATTACCAGGGCATTTTGGTCCTCAAATTTTGTGTTGGGGCTATCGGGGGTGGATCCAGAGGGGGCCCTCCCTTTTGACGGAAAAATTTGGTTGCATATATAGTAAATCATTAAAGCATGACAAAAGTTGGCCCGCCTTGGCCAGTCAGTGCCCCCTACCCCTTTCGAAATTTCTGGATCCGCCACCGGCTTATTTTGGCCCTTTGAACTTAGAAATGTGCTGAAAATAACCATTAATTATCTTGTCAGCACAAATCCTCTGGAACTACTCAGTACTATACAAAATTTTATGAAACTTGGAATGTAACTAGCACACCATATGTGTAATTGTGCATATTATCAGCAATTGTTGATTCATAAATTTATATGGTAGTTATGGCTCTATGAACTTTGAATTTTCAGTAATCCTCAATAATCATGGTTTTCGCTTTAACTCCCCTAAAACTACTAAACCAAATTTTATGTAGTTGCGATATAACCAAGGAATTCTGATTGGTAGAGATTATGTCACACGCAATCTGATTGGCTAAAACTATATTGAATTTAGAATTTCGAATTTCGAATTTTGAATCTCGAATCTCGAATATATAAGAACTATTCTGATTGGTAGACGATTATGTTACACGCAATCTGATTGGTTATAGCTATATTGAATTTCGAATTTCGAATTTCGAATCTCGAATTTCGATTCTCGAATCTCGAATGAGCCTTCCGGGCTTTCGTATTGATGGGATGAATATTTGTAAATAATACTCCGATATCAGACATGATTTATCTGTTCAACATTCTTTTTATCTAGTATTTAATTTTGTCATGCAATATTTTAATTTACCTTTTCAATTTTCATTTGTGTAAATAATTTTTACCGATTTTAATTTTACTTATTTTACTTTTTGAAACTATATAAAATCTTTAAGTTCGCTTATTTAAATAAAAATATCCGTTCTTACATATGCTTCTACATCAATCAATTTGTTGACAAAAAATAAAATTGATTACTTATGCCAGAGTAGCATTTCATATATTTTTAGAGAGTTTCATATGTCTTCGCATAAACAGTTTTTTTTATTCTGATAGAAATTTTAAACCAGCTGCCACCGCAGGCCTTAAATTAAGGGAGAAATTTTCTCTGAAACCGGTTAAACAATTGAAACATAACATATCGGCAATATTTTTGGAAAATGTCTGGACAATTTAACATCGGGAGAAATGACTCTTTATTGCGTATATATAACAGGTAAGCACTAAAAGATTTTGAAAGCCTCTGGTTTATTTAGCATTGTTACTATATTTCAGAATAGCGAAACAGAACACACATTTTACAAAAAAACTACTGTTTTTGTCATAATCAGCATATGTTTAATTCCAACTATACGTGATTATCAGTTTAATGCGGTAGAGATAATAATAATAAATAGTATGCCTTAAATTTTAATATGATCATTAAGATTGGTAGGCAGGAATTATTTCTTAATTAATACTGAAATTAATTTTCAATTATCAAACAATGTTCAACAGAAAACCCTGTTCCAATATGTGGATGTCCGGTAATAAAATATTAATTCGCATTTAATTGATATGAAATATTATCATTAATTTATTATTTCGTTTTTTTTAGATGACGACGGTGACGGAGTTTCAGATGAAGACTGTGCTACACCACCTCCAAGTGAGTATATTGTGTTGTTCTGACATTGTATTAAAACTCAATTTTTTGTTCATTTTTTCATTTTTTAAAATATACGACCGAATAATGTAAAATTAAAGGTAAATGAAATGTGTGGAAGTGAATGTCATATTTTTCTTTATTTCGGTTTTAACATTTCTTTAAAGTATTTTCATGATTAAAAATCACTTTCCCTAATCTTTATTATAATTTATACCAATTGGAAGCGAATCAATGCCCAATATTAACATTTTACGCTGATAATGGTCATAGGACTATGCTTTGCCTGTGAAGTGACTGTGCTAATTTAATCAATAATATTTTGCCGACGTTTGACTTGTAATAAATAATGTCCACAAAACTAAACAATATTTCATTAATATAGTAATTAGTTTTTATAGAGTGCATTTGATTCGACCAGACAAAAAGTATAAACCGGATAACAGCCTACTCTAGAACACAATGTCGTTTAAATTATTTAAAACTGACAGTTATAATTACTTTTAAATACGACAAAACTATATATATATATTTTAATTCATTGTAGTTGATGGGATTTGGGCATCATGGAATTCATGGACAAGTTGTTCTGTGACATGTACACCCTATGGTACCACCACGAGCGGAACTATAACAAGGAACAGAACTTGCACAAACCCAGCTCCAAATTATGACGGGAAACAGTGTGTTGGCAGTGGAACCGAAAGTGCTTCATGCACACCATCAGTTTACTGTCCAAGTGAGATTTGTTTTATTAATATTAAGCAGGTTGATGGACAATTTATTACGAATCGGCAACATTTGTCAATATTATTTGGCATTATTTGAGATATATATTGTTATTGTTATTTTTAGGGTATGTCTGCAACTCTACTTTCTACTGAACTTAATTATACTTTTGGAAACTGATAGAATTTAATACTGTCACACATATTTTGCTTCCCTAACAGAGGGATTCGAACTCAAAAACCTTTGAGTCACTGTAGCACTAATCCGTTTTATTAGGAAAAAACTTCAATATCCGAGGTGATTGTAAAGACACAATAGGGCATGAAACGTGTGAAGATGGAATTTCAGTAACCAATTCCTATTAATTTAACTCATAACTTTTTACGGTTTCTTTATTTTAGTACATGTATAAAAAATTAAAAATGTCATATTAAAACTGTGATTGACCAATCAAGTTAACTAATAAATAGGGGTAAGCCTACTACAAGAATGGTTGCTTAACATTTTTGGTTTCAAAGTAGAGAAAAAAGTTTACGACATTTATTGCCTCGGTTGCAATTATTAACCATTGCTTCATATACGTAACTAGAATCAACATAAGCATAACTATCACTTTAGTTAATGGAAACTGGGGAAGTTGGTCAGCGTTAAGTAGTTGCACAGTAACATGTGGAAGTGGAACCGAATCTAAAACCAGGTTATGCAACAATCCTGCCCCTGCATATAATGGCGCTTCTTGCAGTGGGTCTGCTACATTTACTCAAACATGTACTAAGGTAGCCTGTCCAAGTAAGTAGCAATGTTATTTCTCATACGATAGTAGCTTTTCTTTAGATTTTAATTGCATATTTATTTTTCAAAAGCTTAAGAAAGCTAAATTTTTTATAATAAGGTTATCCATAATACATGTATGTTAAATATTATTTCAATTTAACTTGGATTTAAATAGAAAGCAACAATGCATGAATGTGAAACCGGGACGATAATATGATCATATGTTTGATAATACTTCCGTTCTATGATCAAATGGAACATAAACCGAGTAGGGATTATGAAAAGAAGATGTTGCACCCTTCCTATGCATCGGTTTTGTAGAGTTGTGCCTGGTTTATTTTGCAGTATCCTTCAATAGCATAAATCTGAGCAAATCATGTTTTAAAAGACCGTTGATCGCCGCAAGGGCATCTGATATCAATACGATAACAAGTAAACTATTGCGGATTCTAGTAGATATGGGGATGTTACAAAGTAACCAACATCGTTACAGATCTTTACCAATCAAAATGGCGTGATATGTTTTAAACATGGTTATTTGCAACCAACATCAATTTTATTATTTGAATGTATAGAATTTAATTTATATATATTAAGTGCAAATTAGAACTGTTTAGTACGTGGATCTTGAATCTTACAACAAACACTTAACATATATGCATTGTATATTTAGTTGATGGTAACTGGGGAAGCTGGGTTGCATGGGGAAGTTGCTCAGTGACATGTGCAAGTGGGACACAAACCAGAACAAGGACATGTGATAACCCAGCACCAGCTAATGGTGGCGCCACCTGTAGTGGGTCACCTTCGTCAGCACAATCTTGTACACTTAGTCCATGTCCAGGTAACAATATTGTTAATAGAATATTGTTCCCCGAATTTCAAATGTGTTCAGATATGTTTAAATAGTTTTTAATGTTTTAAATGTTTAATCGTTACTTATTTATTATTTCAATAACAGTATCATTTGAATACTTAAACAGAAATGCCATTAGAGCAAACTTTTTATGCGGTTTTCGTTCAGTTTGTAATATTTACTAACGGATTGCAGTTGATGGAAACTGGGGCTTATGGGGAGCATGGGGAACGTGTTCAGTGACTTGTGCAAGTGGAACACAAGCCAGATCAAGAACATGCAACAGCCCAGCACCAGCCTATGGTGGAGCCAATTGTGTTGGATCCGGTTCCGCAACACAGACATGTACACTAAGCCCATGTCCAAGTAAGGACTGATATATGTAAAATTAATTTGTTAAGCTGAAAATAATAGGTTTTCTGTTCATTTTATAAAAATGTTTATTATAACCAAATATTTGCATTCCTTGTATATCTTATCTAAAGTTACAAAAAATATAATTCATTTTCCTGTCATAAAGGAAACGTTTCAACATATTCGTAAACATATTAGTCATGTTTAGAGATAAGTTTTAACAGACTGTTGGTATTTCATTGGGTACTAATTGTGCTCCTCCCCTCGCCGATCTGTTTTTGTATTCGTATGAGGCTGCGTTTCTAGACGGTCTGCCGAAGAAAAAGAAGACACTGACCTTTAAATTCACATTCCGCTATAGTGATGATGTTTTGTCCCTCAACAATGCTAAATTTGGTGACTATTTACATTCAATTTACAATAGCAAGCTTGAAATTAAAGACACCCCAAATACATTAAGGTCAGCGTCTTACTTAGGCCTAATTCTACAAATAGACTCGGAAAAACTACAAACTATACTCTACGACAAACGTGACTTCAACTTTCCAATTGTCACCTTTTTATCAACAGCAACATTCCAGCAGCTCCAGAGTATGGTGTGTACATTTCACAACTGATACGTTATTCTAGATCCTGCGGTCGGTATTCCTATTTTCTTGACCGATCACCGCTGCTGACTACTAAAATACTCAAACAAACGTTCTCAGTGCCTATGTTGATGTTATCTCTCTGTGGTCGTCACCATGTCTTAATAGATCGTTATGGCAAATCAATCTCTCATTTTCGCTAAGTCATAGGTAGTGTTTTCTATTACTGGATTTGAATTTTCCCCAGACATGAAATGAGTAACTCGACGGGTGTTAGGCAGACAATGCTTGCTGTTCGAAGAACCTGAGCGCACCCATGGTTGGCCTTGGGTTCGGGTTATTCTGTTTTTGTGATTTTTGGTTTTGTGTTGCATTTGTCTATATATGAATTTGTAACTGTCCCTTGAATTTTGGCTCTTATATATTGTTCTGTCGGCTTTCTTTGCTATTTGTCTTTAACATATATGGCTTCAGAATCCTTAAATATGTAAATATGGAAACTGGGTAGTTTATTAAGTTGTCAAATGTAAATAAAATGAATGAAATATATCACACTGCAGTTGATGGTTACTGGGCAGCATGGTCGACTTGGGGAACCTGCACTGTTACTTGTGGTGGTGGAAAACAGGATAGAACCCGAGGTTGTACGAATCCAGCTCCTATGTATGGTGGCGCGGCTTGTTCCGGATCTGGTTTGGAATCTACGACCTGCAATACACAAGTGTGCATAAGTAAGAAACTGTTTATATTTTATTTTATTTCATCGAATCGAATCAAATTGATGTTAATATTTCATTTATAGTTAAAGAGTGACAATTAAGTAAGGCTGCTCAGGGGATATAATACATTTTTCAGTTGATGGTGCATGGGGTCAGTGGCAAGCATGGGGATCGTGTTCGTTGACTTGTGGTGGTGGAAAAAATTCCAGAATGAGGATTTGTAACAACCCAATGCCACAAAACGGTGGGCTTCCATGCTCTGGAGTTTCGAGTGAATTTGCGGATTGCAATACCCAAGCATGTCCAGTTGCCGCTGTTGGATCTTATCGACAGGTATTTCTGTAGTTAAACGGACTTTTAAAGTTTGGATTTTTAATTGTTTGTCATAAGACTTTAGACACAAGTGACAGTTTATATATTTGTGTAACTGGGCTATCAATTTTGAGATGCTAGTTAACCACGTGTCTTACGAACTATTTACGTGGGGTTTTTTTTCAGTTATGCCCAACAGGATGGTTTACTTGCCAGAGTGGTTCCGTTACATGTATAGACAAATCATTCGTTTGTGACTGTTCTAAGGAATGTGAAGATGGTAGTGATGAAGCTGTGATGTATGCAAGCTGCAATCCTCAGTTACAGGCGGCCTGCCCTAGTGGTACTAAACGTAAGTTAAAATCAACACATTTCTTAAGATTAATCAGTTACTTTCTGTCTTTGTTTGGGGTAAAAACACTCCCTCAGTTAGATATGAGTGTTAAATCAAACGACACTATATGTATTTCATTGTGAATTTGTTTGCTCTTTTGTACATTAGCAAAATAGTAAACGATACAATTAATGACGGAAAAGAAAGCAAAAAAACCATCAATTTATCTAAAAACGTTTTTGAAAAAGGAATACCACCCGTAGTTTTTAAAATAAATGACAAATATGTACGCCAACAATGTGACAACTTGTGATACTTTGGGATTAGTAACTCAAGAAAGAAATGGATCAGGTGATAAAAATAAAAAAAAAAGATATTATAATTTCCTAATTGCATATGTGGGACGCATGTTTCGACATTATATCAGCTTAACGCTCGAAGCCAAAAGTTAAAATTATGAGTTCAAAATAATGAGAAAGTTTGCAAATGCAAGTTAAAATGTAATGACAATTCAATCTATGAATATTTTTGCAAGATAGCATAAGTATTAAAACCACTTTATTGTGTAATTATATACAAACACAAGTCAATACTTTTAGAATCAAATATATTACCAAATATATTTTTTTCAGAGCTGACAGCTATCTCCTTTGGGACTTTGCTGTTTTTAATAGGAACTCTTCGGATGATGTATCTAGCTGTGTTCTTTTAAATTTCTGAAATCGGCTCGATTTTTTATTCAGTTGTTATAAATCATAGACATTACTTTTATGCTTATATGTACTTTAATATATTGTTTTAAGAAATAAACTCTTTAGTACTATACGTTGCTGATTCGAACTCACACCGTTGTGACACTGTGGCACCAATTCGCCTGCACTATGTCCAGCGGTCTAGACCCCTCGGCCAAATCCGCTATATATATATATTTTTATATTTATACAGTTTCTGCCCGTAAGCCAACACTTCAGACTGCCCTACCACACTCCAAAATCCTAATTATCGAGCAGAACTGCAAGTGGCGAGACTCTGAACGGGAGGCTCGAGAGAGATTCTGGATCAAAGAGCTATGCTCTGTACACCCCAAGGGAATAAACAAAAAACAATAAATATCATTCAAGGTGTAAATAATAAATTCATGAATGTCAAGACGTTAGAGATAAGATGGTTTATACAATTGTACAGTACTCCCTTATGTAATGACTGATAGATGTGATTCGAGAAAGTTCAAGATCAATAAAATCAGATCCGACCACATCACCACCGGATGCTGATGTACCAACATCCAAATTTTATCGTTTATTATAGATTGATATTGACACTGAAGAAGGCCATCAGTTGGTCGAAAATTTTGTCATATTTATTAATATAACTATTTTATAGTAGAAACATCTTTATATTTGTATCGTTGCATAATTCTCTATATATATATATACAAACGTCTAAGTATTGTGACAACCATATAATATATCTATCCAGCGGATTTCTGAAACATCAGAAATATATACGGTTAGAATAAGCTTTTAATACTGTACAATTGTGTGTTTAACCACACTTTGGCACCAATTCGCCTGCATTGTGTCCAGCGGTCTAGACCCCTCCCCCTATATAAAAATATATTTATGTGTATATTACATTTTTCTCACGAAGTAGATTAGGGGTAATTCTTCCAAACAGGTAAAAAGAAGTTATGAATAAGAATTCCTACGAACCTTTTTACTGTATAACTTTTAGTCTTAGACGAAAATATGCATACCCCTTTTTCTGTCGATATCTACAAGTTCATGATTTGTTCTTCAATAAATTGCAGCTTTTTATTTAAATAAAAATGTTCTCATTTAAATCAAATTTTTTATCGGTGCATCCTCAATTTGGTGCAGTTTAACTTTTTATTTAGCAAATACAAATACATTGTAAGAGGATACTGACTTTTAATTAGCCGGAGAATATTTTTTATCAGATAATGGAGACACTCGTTTTTTCAAAATGTCCAATTACATAAATAAAATTTAGTTTATTCTAATTTTATCATTTATTTATAAGTGTCTTGACTACAAAACATATTTTTTTCTTTCAAGGGATAACAAAAATTTCCGTTTTGAACATTATATCATCCTTCATTAACCAAAGAATGCTACTAGAAATATTAAGTGAAAATAAGGGATTTATTATTACGTTTAATATTTATTGTGGGCTAAATGTCAGAAAATCGTGATGTTTCACCTACTAAGATATCGAAACTGTCTTCTTGTCTAGATCTATGTATTTGCATGTTATGGAGTTACAAGAAAGAAGTAGATATTGATAACCACAATTTACTGTTTGCAATTAAAATCACACAATGACAAACCTTAGAGGTGTTGTGGAATGAATGAACAGTCGAAGTTTGTGTCGAGTGTAAAACACAATTCTATTTACCATTGATGAAACAAGCATGGACACAGAAAAATGTCGCCTGCATTACCACATCAGTAGTGCAGAAATTACTTTCCTTAAGCAATCGAATTAAAATTGAATCATTTGCTTCGCACTGCCCCACCCGTTACATTGTCGTCGCGTTAGATCGAACGAAACCAATTTAAGTCATATTCATGTAACCTTAGATCACGTGGCTTTAAGGACCAACCAGTCCTATCTCGCATAGCGATGTGGTTGTTAAAATCCATTCCTTCAAAGTTCAAACGGTAAAGTTTGGAGATGTTTGTTTGCCTGTATTTTGGTTATGTCTAGGTTTAAATGCACACCCAAGTACTAATTCAAATTTGAATGCAGAAAATTTTTTTTCCAATACCAAGATTAAAAGTGCTGGAACTCCGGAAACAAGATTGTTGTTTGTTTGAATGGTTTCTCACCACATTCAGTCATTTTTTCAGTTATACTATGGCGTCCATTATTCATGGAGAGGGGAAGCTTGTTAATTAAGATTAGAGTCGAGCGCACCCTACCTGCAGTGAGACTCGAAGACGCAACCTTAGTGTTGACAGACAATTTGATCAATACTAGACGAAGTACCTTAACCACTCACCGGCGATATCATACTTTCTGTTAAATTGTTTGCTAAAATTAATCTGTTTAATGTGCACGCCATGTCGTGCTTCCGAATGTGGAGCTGCGACTCTGACAATGTGCCAATGGGTGAAGTGTAAAGGCTTAAACCAACTACGGAAATGTCGGAGTTCCCGCGTAATTTAACTTTATTTAAATTTGTTTTTGAATTTCGCTTTCGACTTGAATAGCCTATTTTTTTATAATAGGAAATATACAACACTGATTCTTGTAATTTTATTGTTTGAATATTATTATTTTTTTAATCATTTTTAATACAAGTAATAAACATCGTTTAACTTCATGTATATAGTTATTCTCTATTTGCGTTATAAAAATACAACAGCGACGCAACCATTGGACATTAATTTTTTTTTAAAGTTAAAACTAATTACTTAAATTAATGTAACTTGAAACCGTTAACCGAACGGAAAAAACCTTTAAGGTAATTTGGTTTGACTTTCAGAATGTACTGTCACTCAAGACATTTGATTGTTTTGATTGTACATCTTCGTGTTCACTGAATACCATAATAATATTATGGGATGACATCTATTTTAAATGTGATTTTCTTCTATATTTCATTTGGAAGCGAAATCAGTACGGTACCTAAGATATTTTTGCGAAGTTTTATGACCACCTGAGTTCCGATCGTCTGAAAATCGGTGAAAATTCCGCGTTCAAATATAGGATGTCAGTAAGTCTGTACGTGTGTATCATAAATTATATAATTAATATTTGTGTACTGTGTGCTTTCATTATTATCCAGAGTGAAGTCGCATCTTAAGATGAATACAGAACATAAATAACAAGAAAGTCTGGGCGTGTGTATCTGAAATAAATTTTATTTACCATTACTTATGTAAAAAGGTCATCATAATATAAACTGAACGGGATTAAGTAAGATCTTCCTAGATGCGATAATATAAAACGGGAGCAAATGAAAAATTTAATTTTAATTATATTGGGGTAACATAAAAAAGCATTGTAATGTAATGCTTATGAGCTTATGATTATACAGAAACTGATTTAATCCAAAATCTTTAACGTAGCCACAGTACCCTGACCAAACTGTCATGTTATCTGATGAACAACCCATATAACAATACAATACAATGCATGGTTACTACTGAACCAACCTAACATTCTGACTTTGATGATTAGATGTTTGCTTTACGTCCAGCGAACAGTATTTCAGCTATATTCTGGACGAGAACAAGTTAATAAACAATCTGTGGAAAAAAGGGGTGGAATGGGACACAGGGAACACAATTAAGACTGCCTCTGGAAACGAATGGAGTATTGGGTAGGGATGAAGAATGTAGCCTTTTGTAGCGGCTACATAGAGGCCACTCGTTTTCGAAATCTACAAAAGGGAAAAGGGCATTATCGTGCAAGGAGGCTGGCACTCTCTAAACACGTTACCCACTACGGTCCGCGGCAAGGCTTTCCGTATTATGACCTTACATTTTTAACCGCGAACGAGAGGTTATCCCTTATCCTCCATCCGGGGATGCGCTGGGCTGCTCTGTGAGCCGAGCACTGGGATCCCTCCAGTATGGTTCCAGCTGACTTTAATGTAGCCACTGGACCGTGAAATTGATGTCAAGGTCAGGTGGCACCTACAAGACTGTTATATTGCTATTCATCAGCAACCTATTTACCAAATACTATCATAAATCCAAGCATGGTTACTGAGGATCTGACCTGATAACTGTGAAGTTAAGGTCATGGTCACGTGACTACCATGTACTACTCATCATCAACCTTTATGCCAAGTATCTGACATAATCTTCTAACTTTTAAATAGTCATTGACAGGACAGACTGACAAGTTTTAATCATAAGCTACCACGGAACAAAATTGATGGAACCTAAGACTTAACCTTACAAAAATAAAAAGCAAAATGTTTAGTGGAATCGTCGCCTCGCATTCAATGAAATTGTCGCATGTGAGACAAAAACGGCAATGTATAAAATAAAGACGCAGCTAGATTTCTAAAAAGAGCAAGATTTGAAAATACACAGTTAGCTATAACAGAGAGAGGCAACTATACATTTTAAAATTATACAGCTAAATTATTTTGTGGATTAAATTTAGCTTTGTAAAACAACCTATTTGTTTATTTGCAAACTATCGAAATCGATTCGTAGAAGAATAATACTGAAACGTGTTTTGAGGAGAAATGATTTAATAGTTAGAAATGTAGATTTTTTAAAAGATAATCTGTTATGATAAGCGGACGATTTTTTTAACAGTTTGAATTCCACTGGAGGCTAGTTGCGGTCCCTTTCTCGTCAACTTTTTTCCTAATCGCAAAACATCAGTTTTCTGGGTTTTTTTTTAAATTAAAACATAGTTTACAGTTTCCGAATAACCATGATTGTGACCTAGTACTCAAAAAAGTAAATTGGCTTGATAATGTTAATCTAATTGAAATATGTATTATCCAGGGCGTGACCTACTGAAAGTTCGACCCACTTAACTTTCGAATCATTGCGCCCATCTTTACATGAAATCCTAGAATCACGAAATATCTACGACAGAAGCAACACAATGATCGAAATGCCCAAGTGAACATTAATGATAGTGAATACTATCGTATATAACTTAAGAATTGATTCATGTTGTACAACAGGCTTAAATTGACAACCGTGACCAATGCAAAAATCACAGTGACCAGATGTTTTTCATTGATTTGTAAATTATTTCGTTTTTTTTTTATTAAAACACTATACACACATGGAAAGTATTTCAACAATCGATTTTTTCAATGAACAAATTTATTTGCAGATAACTGACTGAACAATTCTTATGGAAATACAGCTAAAATGCAATTATGTCATACTAAAAAAGAGAATTGACAAGCGCATAATCTGATTACACAAAATTTCATTCAAACAAATTTAACAGTTTTACGTCATAATGGGCCAAAACGTCTGCACGGTGTCAGTTTCTGTTAGAAAGTTTAAATTGGTATCAGTTTCTGTTAGAAAGTTTTAATTTTGTGTTCACACGTACTAGCCGATTAATTCGGTGTTGTTTCAATTGTAACCAGTCACCCCAAACGGAACGTTTCAGCAATGTTGCATGCGTTATAAGCATTGTTTGTTGCCTTCATACACAAACTCTGCCTACTTTTTTCCTAAACGCAAAACATCAGTTTTCTGGGGTTTTTTTAAATTAAAACATAGTTTACAGTTTCCGAATAACCATGATTGTGACCTAGTACTCAAAAAAGTAAATTGGCTTGATAATGTTAATCTAATTGAAATATGTATTATCCAGGGCGTGACCTACTGAAAGTTCGACCCACTTAACTTTCGAATCATTGCGCCCATCTTTACATGAAATCCTAGAATCACGAAATATCTACGACAGAAGCAACAAAATGATCGAAATGCCCAAGTGAACATTAATGATAGTGAATACTATCGTATATAACTTAAGAATTGATTCATGTTGTACAACAGGCTTAAATTGACAACCGTGACCAATGCAAAAATCACAGTGACCAGATGTTTTTCATTGATTTGTAAATTATTTCGTTTTTTTTTATTAAAACACTATACACACATGGAAAGTATTTCAACAATCGATTTTTTCAATGAACAAATTTATTTGCAGATAACTGACAGAACAATTCTTATGAAAATACAGCTAAAATGCAATTATGTCATACTAAAAAAGAGAATTGACAAGCGCATAATCTGATTACACAAAATTTCATTCAAACAAATTTAACAGTTTTACGTCATAATGGGCCAAAACGTCTGCACGGTGTCAGTTTCTGTTAGAAAGTTTAAATTGGTATCAGTTTCTGTTAGAAATTTTAAATTTTGTGTTCACACGTACTAGCCGATTAATTCGGTGTTGTTTCAATTGTAACCAGTCACCCCAAACGGAACGTTTCAGCAATGTTGCATGCGTTATAAGCATTGTTTGTTGCCTTCATACACAAACTCTGCCTACAGTTACATCTAAAGTAAAGCCACTCTTTCTCCAAGAGGCTCAATTCAAATGATGACAGGCTTGGTTACATTGCAAACGTGCTGTTGTATGTCATTGTGTGAACGCTTTACAAGTCGTCTTAAACGGTAACCTACAGCTTTGAAATTATTCGGTAATGTTCTGATGACAGCAAACGGCTAGGCAACCACTGCCTTTTTAACAAGTGCTGTTAAACAAACGGGTTTCGCCAATTCGCCAGATCCATATCTGCACGGTCAGATGTTACTTGGGCTTTTCAAAATCTTAGACTTACTATTAACTAGCGGTTGAATGGTAGGGCAACGCAAGACAAGCTATTTGTCGAACTTTTTCAGCCCAATATTTGGTCACTAATGTTAGACAAATCAGCTTACATAGAGCATAAAGAATGACGCGTATACAAACTTTTAATTTTAAAGACTATGAATTTGTGCCATGACATCATTAAGCATATAATCAACAATTTTTCATGTGTATATATATCAGTAAGGTTTTACCCTTTCATTAAAAAATAAACTTTAATGAAAAATTCTAAATTTAATTATTTAATTTCATTTTAAATTTCGTGTTGCAATACTTTATTCCATGCGTATTTGTACAGTGGTTTAAAGGCTTGACTTTGCACTCCTTGAAAATTAGTGAATTTTAGTTAATATTATAAAATTAAGCACAATATATTATTAACAATAATGTAATTAGTTCTAACCTATTTAAAAGATATAAAAGACCAAAATTGTTCACAAAGTATTAATGCAATTTACTCTTCAAGCGACGTGTTTAATGCTGCAATTCTCTACACATCTAAGGTTTTAAACATTGGTCATCTGAAGATATGACCTTAAACATAAATTCAAGGAGAAAGTTTATAGATTACCGTCCCCTTTGATAATAAATACACCATGATTCGACCAAACAGATTTGACTTTCATAGGACAGGTACAGCAAAGTCGTTATGATCGGAGACATTAAATCCATATAATGATTTGGGTATTCATTATTTGTCTTTTAGAGATTTGACACTTAAAAAAATAGTGTCAATGTCAAAAATTCTTTTTTTTTTCTTGACAAAATCCGTAGCAACAATATTTTATTCAGGAAAACACACATTTTCAAAAAAATAACTATTGGTTAAAATGAATCCCTACCAGCCATAAATATGAGGGATTCGTGACAAATGTCCATGGAAGGCTGGAAAAAGACATTTATTTTGTCGGTTGGAGTCGAGCGCAACCTGCCCGCAATGAGACTCGAACCCGCAACCTAAGTGTTGACCGACCAAATGATTAATAATAGACGAACTATCTTAACCACTCGACCAACGAGGTCCCGTTGATTAAAAAATATTAATTTGTGTAAAAGAAGGTCTTGAAAAAGTAAATATCGAAGGTAATCTCTATTTTGGTGAAAAGAAGCAGTACGGCAGTACATAATTATAGAACTTAAGGTTTTATGTTTAAGGTGCAATTTTGATTTCCGGTGCTAGTTCAGTTGCATATTCAGGTGCACCCGATAACAGGGGTGTTGAATTCGTTTCATGGAAAACTATCCTAATACTTTGCTACTTGAACGTTTCGTGACAACATCTCGGACAAATAAAGTTGATGTGAACGCAACGTCTCCTAAATAGACACCTCCGTCGATCAATGAGCAATTTACAATAACAGCAGATGATGTTAAGCAACTCTTTCTCAATACAACACTGTGCTTAGATGGAACTGTAAAAAAATCAAAAGAAATTCATGTATCAACCAGTGACCAAATAGTTATATATGGTGTCAATAAACAAGGAAATTCTAAAGCGCTTTCCTCGGCCTTCCTGTAGACGTTCTTGGAACCGAATATTACGCAGTGACATACTATCCAACTTTCAGATGGAATCAGATTCGTGTTGTCGGAGTAACAGAAGCCACGCAAGTAAAAAAAATGTCAATCTGGTTCCACGTGTCTAGATGTAACTTATCTGAATCAAGTGTACAAGCCGGAAAAACACTACCAGTAACGCTTAATCGATTGGATGCCATACAAATTCAAGGTTGATGAGATCTTTCGGGTGCGTATATAAAAAGTGATAAACCCATTACAGTATTTAGTGGAAATGTGACAAAAACCGGGGCTGGTTCTAGACAGGATCACTTAGTGGAGCACTGAACTCCTGTCAACACATGGGAAAAGAGATTTGCCACTGTCCCAACCCCAGCAAGAATAATAGGGAACTTTTTTAATATATCACCAGCGAAGCCAATACAATCGTTATTATTTAATGTAACTTAAATGGACAAATCACTACAAAAAGCTTCTTTATGCTTAACGCCGGTGACCAGATGAAGTATCAATAGATTCAAACTCATTTTGTTATGTGACGGCAGACAAAGCTGTACAGTTAACAATGACTGTAAAGAGTCAGGTTACGACTGCAGAACTAGCCGACCCTTCATTGATTATCATTACGCCTATTGAACAGTATGCAGCAAATTACACATTCGCAACACCTAAATACTCTCAAGGTAGTGACACAATTTATTTCTTATTTGTTGTTGGTAAAAATGAAAAGAGTGGTTTGACACTGAACGAAGCAACTCTTCCATCTAGTACAGTCTACGTAGACTTACAGATACAAACTTGGTAGGAGGGTATGTAAATATATTAGATGGCACTCATAACGTACGACACGACTCTCCAATCTCTGTCTTTGGTGGATTTCTTTATGGTATTGCACGTATGGAAACATATGGCTTTCCTGCTGGTATGAGAATAGCTATAATCAACGCGGTAAGTAATTGTGTCCCTATAGGACCTTATACAAATGCGTTCAATGCATATTTACAAATAAAAAAAAAACTCCAGTATTTCATATACTAACAAGTTCCCACTCATTAAAATTTATCTTTGCTGTCATTTCTTCACGCATTAAATCTATAGTGAACTGAAATCCCATTTATGAAGTTCTGCAATAGTTCACTTCCTTAATTGCACAAGTTATTTACTATTAAAAAGTAATCATATTCAGATAATATCTATTGACTTCTTTCCTCAAGCAAAAAGTAACTAAATATATTTGTTTCTGTAAACTTATCAGTTATACATTTTGTACGAAAAATAGCATAGAAGGCCGAAATTAATACCCATTGTAATGTCAATAGTCTATTCAAAAATTGTTCTCAAACACTTAAAAAAATGTTTTGTTAATATGTTTAAAATAACACTTTAAATTTCAGGTTGATTTTTTTACATTTTTTTGAAAAGCTATATCTTGACAAAATGGTACATTTGTTAACGATACAATAAAAGAAAATTGTTGGATTGCATAATGACTGTGGTAAGCTTATCGACGAAGAATTATGTACTGTAAAATATCAAAAAAGGTTCATATATATGTTTGAATTATTTAAAACTTCAATTTGTATAGAAGAATTAAAAAACTGAATCAAAATTTACAGATCTGAACATGAGAAATCCTAAAAAGCAAAATTCACGAAGCGATACACGATGTTTTAATTGTTTATATATATATATATATATATATATATTTACTTAACAATGCATTCAGATAGTTTTCAGTTATATGCATAATATATAATATATTCTATTCATGACACCTTATAAAATAATGCTGGCTACCATATATATATATATATATATATATATATATATATATATATATATATATATATATATATATATAATTCGTCTAAAGAAATAGTCAACAATTGTTCGTACGGGATGTTGGATCGTTACGGTAGATAACGATGCTGTACAGACTAAAATAATAATATATTCGTTTAAAAATATGTACAACAACATCTAGATACATAATTAAAGCGAAAACAAAGTTTTACACTTTAAAAAAATGCACAAATATTTCGCCTGACCAACAGGCTTCGTCAGTGTTTTTACAACGAATGTTGTAAAAACACTGACGAAGCCTGTTGGTCAGGCGAAATATTTGTGCATTTTTTTAAAGTGTAAAACTTTGTTTTCGCTTTAATTATGTATCTAGATGTTGTTGTACATATTTTTAAACGAATATATATATATATATATATATATATATATATATATATATATATATATATATATATATATATATATAACGCATTAGACATTCCCTCTTTGTCGTGATATTTGCCAAATCGTATATTACATTTTTACCCTCTCAAGCCTATTTTGTTTAAAGTAATAATATTGATGTTTAAATTTCTAGTAAATAGACCTTTTATAACAGTACTGAAGAGCTGTATAAATAACGTATAAAAGCAATTTTACACCTGTCTGTGTATATATGCTTAAAAATATTCATGTTTTTGCTAAATCGTATATTCTTTTTTTACCCTGTCAAGCATATTTTTCGGATTTCAAAAGTTATTTTCCAAACATGAATATTTAATTTCGAATTTATCAATCATTACACCTTATGTAATAACCGCGGATAGCATGTAGATGTAACACAAGAGAGCATTTTTACACCTGTCTGTGTATAAATGCTTAAAACAAAATTGTTTCGTCTCTGTGTGGTATTTGCCTAAATCGTATATTGCATGTTTACCCTGTCAAACCTATTCTTCGGGATTTTTTTACTTTTTTCCTATCATAAATACAAAATTTTAAAAACTCGGAAATGTTAAGATATTAAATAGCTAATAAAAAGCAGAGGACAACACGGCTGCTCCAAATATGAAAGTGGTCTAATATTATCACTCTTTAAACCGTAGCCCGAAATCTGGGGTGTATTTAAAGAGACATATGATGATATATCTTGAATATTTGTTAAAAATACCCCAATTCAGACATCCTTGCCGATTAAATCCTGTATTCTTTTGAAACTGGATATCTTCGATGTCTTATTAAAGACAAGATGATAGAAAAAGCTAGGTTCTGTAATTTTACATATTTATTTATTGATGATGTCCTTTCAATTAACAACCCTTAATTAGAGTGACTTCCGTTTACATATCCTTCAGAATTGGAAATTAAAAAGGATATAACAGAAACAGCTTCATCTACATCATTTTATAGACTTACACGTTGAATATGCCACCAACGGTAATCTTAACACAAGAATTAACGACAAACGAGACGATTTAAAAGTTATAAACTATTCTCAGCATTACAATAATATTTCAGCTTCTTCTGAATACGATGTGTATATTTCTCAATTGATCAGGTATGCTTATCTTGTGACGGGTATACTGATATTTACAAACGTCACTTATTTCTTTGGAATAAACTTATAAACCAAGGATACAAGAAAAAAATGACTCTTCCGCCAGATTACTAACTTTTACTATAGATACCATTTTCTTGTCGAAAAAAAATCTCGTTTGAAAATATGGTTGCATATAGTTTTCTCAAATTTTGAATTCCGTGTGCAGTGAGTGTGCTACGATGATTGTTGGATCCACCTATTACAGACTAGTGGTATATGATACCTATCCATTTTAATCAACTAACCAACTCTCATAATGCAGTAATGGAAGTGGAGGTTTGGCATGCCATAAAACCAGATTAAACCCACCATTTGTTTTAAATGTCTGTACCAAGTCAGGATCATTGCGGTAGTTTCTATAGTTTTGGTGTTGGTTCTGGAGTTTGATTTGTGTCTTTTGACAATTTCCTCGATGTTCGGTATTTTGTTATTACCTTCATGTTATATCTGTTTAATATGCTGTTTATCCAGTACTTATGTGTTCCTGATAAATCTTCGTTACCTACTTATGCTCTTTTATAGTTTATAAAAATACAACAATTTGAGTAATGTATAAAGAACAATGTTGAAAACATGAATTATCACATAAATTAAAAACACAAGAAAAATACTTGTTATTCTTTAATATTAATTCTGTCATACAATTTTCATAAGCATTTTTTAACATTTTCATTTGTGTTAATAATTGTTTGTTAATGTTTTCTTTTATATCCTTGTATTTAAAACTATATAAAAAACCTTCAAATTCGCTTATTAAAATATTTTCAAAATGACAAAATCTGTTCTCGCATGTGCTTCTACATCACAAAATGTGTTAATTTAACTAAACTTGATAGATTAGCCGGAGCTGCGTTCTATACATTTTAGAGAAATAAGAGGAAATTTTGAAATAAGGAAAAAAGTGTATACCGTTTTTGCAAACCTTAACGGTGTGTCCCCAAAACGTCTACTCGAAAAATAAAAGTCTTATCAAAGAAATGGGGATTAGGAGGCCCGTTGAAGGTTCCTATACCTGTAAAATACTTTATTATTATGTATAGTTTGAACAGTTATATTAGGAACGCTCTGGTCTAGAAACATTATCTCTAACATGAGATCAAACATCTGTACATAAATACAACAGAATAAGAAACAAAATACAGCAAGATAAATAAAGTGAAAGAATTATTCATTGAAACCAGTCTAATTCTAATGCACAAATATATTTTTACAATTTGCTGACAGTATAAACAATGATGATAGTTTGGTCTTGCACGAGGAAAGAGGGGGCCTCGGAGGCCGAGTGGTCAAGGTAGTTCGTCTTCTATTGATCACGTGGTCTGTCAACACTGAGATTGTTGGTTCGATTCTCACCGCAGGCAGGGTGTAATATAGGTCACGTATTATGAACAGAAAAAGAATTAATCCTATAATTTAACACAGCATATAGAGTCTTGTATTAATATGTTTGTTTGTTTGTTTGATGGTGTATAACGCCACTTTCAGCAATTTTTCAGCTATTTCATGGCGTCCAGTTTTTATTGGGGGAGGAAGCCGGAGTACCCGGAGAGAATCCCCGACCTGCGGTAAGAAAACTGGCAATCCTTGTCAATTAAGATTGGAGTCGAGTACCCCCTGCCTGCAGTGAGAATCGAACCTGCAATCTCAGTGTTGACAGACCACGTGATCAATAGTAGACGAACTACCTTGACCACTCGGCCACCGAGGCCCCTGTATTAATATGATAATTAATTTTTATCCAGTGCATTTGATTTGACAAGAAAAAAGTAAAACCGAGATTACAGCATATTCAAAATATTTAAAACAGACGGTTAGAATTACTTGCAAATAAGACGAAGTTGTATTAATACTTCAATGGCTTGTAGTTGATGGGAATTGGGCATCTTGGAATTCATAGTCTGTAACAAGTACACCTTATGGTACCACCATAACAAAGGACAGAACATGCAAAAACCCAGCTCCAAAATATTACGGAAAACAGTGTGTAGGCAAAGAAACCGAAAGTGCTTCATGCATACCAGTTTATTGTCCAAGTAAGATTTGATAAATTAATATTAAAATCTTCGAACAAACACTTGACATAAATGCACTGTTTATTCAGTTGATGGTACTTAGGGAAGCTGGGTTAATGGAGAAGTTGTTCAGTGACATGTTCACCTGCAGTGGGTCAGCTTCTTCAGAACAATATTGTACACTTAATCCATTTCCAGGTAACTATATTGTTAATAGGATAGTGTTCTCCGAATTTCAAATGTGTTAAGATATGTTTAAATAGTTCTTGTTCTGTTTTAATCTGTTTAATCTTTGCTAGTTAATTACGCTATTGTTGTATAATTTAATAAAATAACATGTTTTAATGCTGTTAGTTAACAAAATTCACTAACTTATTGCACTTGATGTAAACTGTGGCTTATGGGGATCTTTGTTTTGTGACTTGTGACAGTGGAACACAAGACAGATCAAGAACATGCAACAGCCCAGCACCAGTTTATGGTGGAAGCACTTGTGTTGGATCCGGTTCCGCAACACAGACTTGTACACTAAGCCCATATCCAAGTAAGGACTGATATATGTAAAATTAATTTGTTAAGCTTAAAATAATAGATCTTCTGTTCATTTCTTAAAAATGAATATTTTAAAAAAAAAATATTTGCATTCCTGAGCAGTGTGGTTGACCTGGGGAACTTGCACTGTCTGTTTGTATGGATATATTTAATACTTTTTTCAGTTGATGGTGCATCGGGTCAGTGGCAAGCATGGGGATCGTGTTAGTTGACTTGTTGTGGTGGAAAAAATTCAAGAATGAGGACTTTTAACAATCCAATGCCACAAAACGGTGGGCTTCCATGCTCTAGAGTTTTGAGTGAATATAGAGACTACAATACACAAGCATGTCCAGGTGCTGCCTTCTGATCTTATCGGCAGGTTTTTGTAATAAAACCGACCTTGAAAGTTTGTCATAAAACTGAAGAAACTATTGACTTTTTTATGACTTTACAACTCTGTAACACTATAAATATTTTTAGCCGAGCTATCAGTTTTGAAATGCTGGTTAAGGACGTGCCTTTCGAACTAAAAAAACTATTTTACGTGATTTTTTTCAGTTATGTCCTACAGGGTGGTTTACTTGCCCGGGTGTTTCCGTTACGTGTATAGACAAATCATTCGTTTGTGACTGTTCTGAGGAATATGAAGATGGCAGTGATATAGACGAACATTTCTTAGATCAAGTGTATTTCCAAATATCTTTTTTCAGAGCTGACAGCTATTTCCTTTTGGACTATTCTTAATAAGAACGCTTCTGATGATGTATCTAGGTGTGTACTTTTACATTTTTGGAGTCTGGTAACTTTTCTATCAGTTGTTATGACTCGCATACAATATCGTTATGCTTATATGTACTTAATTACTTTGTTGTAAAAATAAATAGCTGCAAAAATGCTCACCGTATCGCCACCTTTTATGCTGTAAGTGGTAAGTGTAACTGGGACTTTAGAATTTTTATAAATGAATAAAAAAACATTTACATGTTGTTATCCAAAAAATTTTTCTCACGATGTAGTTTTCAGGTTATTCCTCTATATTGGTAAAAAGGAGGTGTGAATAATAATTTTCACGATTCTTTTCAGTAGAATAAGTAACGTATAATTGTTTGTTAGTGAAACTTTAAATAGGTTATACAGAAAAGCAGTCGAAATATGTCAACTGCAAGGTTCTGACGATGTCTACAAGTGCATGATTTGTTTTCCAATAAAGTAAATATTGATTTTTTAAATAAATAAATATATTCTCATTTAAATCAAACAACATTTTTACTGATACACCCATAATTTGGTACCGTAAACACATTTAAACAGAGATTGCTACTAGAAATATTAAGTTAGAAAAAGGCAGGAAATTTATTATCAAGCTTAACATTTACTGTAAGGTAAATGTCCACAAATTTTGATGTTTCACCTACTAAGACATTGAAACTTTCATTTAATTAGGATCTATGCATTTTGCATGTTATGGAGTTACAAGTGAGAATCAAATTTTGATTACAACAGTTTACTATTTGCAATTAAATTCACATGATGGAAACCCTCAGGAGTTATATAGAATGACATAATCAGTCGAAGTGCGCCTCGCATGTAAAACACAATTCTATTCACCGTTGATAAAACAATCATTGACACAGAAAAATGTCTCAACTACGTTCCCCATCAGTATTGGATATATTACTTTTCTTTCACAATCTTATTAAAATCATTCTCTTGCCCACCCCAACCCGTCTTTCCTATTGACGCCGCTTAAAAGATCTAACGAAACCAAGTTTAGGTAATAATCATGTATCCTTAGATCAAGTGGATTTAAGGACCAACCAAATGGAATGGAGACAGTTTTGAGTTTTATAGTTAGGGGCCTAGCTAATCTTAAATAAAATGCACGCATACATTGGAAACAGAGTTGAATTGTGGTCGACCAGTGACGTCCCATCTCGAAGAGCAAGGTGGCTATACGACTGGGGGATCTTTGAGAAAAATGATGCACATTCCTGTTCTGAGCTAATTTTAACGTGCCTTAAAATCATGAAATTTACATAGAAAGCGCATAATAGGTATTTGCATGCTTGTGATATCAAAATATATTAAATATAAAAATCAGAAAGTAATACATGTATATACATTCTATATGTAATATTGAAGACAAACACAGAAATAGGAAACAAATAATACTGCACGGAAACAAACACTATGGGGTTCTGGATGAAACGTACTTAATTTTAAAATTATTTTGCCAGGTTAAAATGCGGATTTAGGCTTTGTCTGATAGGTTGAACCAGGATCCCCCAATATGTTTACAAATTCATTATGTTTTCAAATACATGTACTATAAATATATTTAATTTAACAACTAACTCGTTTTTGTACTCATTTACACATGAGCCTGTAGTTTAGTTTAAACATATTTATGCTAATAGGATAAGACACAAGTTAGCCAAACTTATGAAGTCTTCTCCAAATATACAATATGTTACAAAAGAACATTCATGGACCATGCATAGAATTTAATACAAATTATAGTTCATGTGTCAGATAAGATTTGTACAAGGAGAAAGAGGGAAGGTATAAGGAAAGAAATAAAATACTGCAGATTATAGAAAAATTAAAGAATAAGGATAATTCAATGATATGTGTGATTCCAAAACCCTGTGTTCAGTGCATTGAACAATATGGAATCTTTCTGACCCTTTGATATATATAAATACATGTTTAAAACTTGTTAGTTCTTTTGGTCGTAAATAACGGGTTTCCAGATGTTAAAGATTCTAGATTTACTGGACAGTATTTCGGCAGCTAGGCTATGTGATTAAATAATCTGTCTCTAATGTTAGTTAATTATACGAATCTTCACTTTCAGACCCACAACGACAGGATGGATCAGAAATAATATTAACTCTGTAAATAACAAAAAAATCTATGCTAATTATCTTTGTTGAGTTAGGACAAAATTGAATTTGCGCTATTCATAATGGTTCAGAACTTTGATATGGGTTCAGGTTTTTAGCGATTGATAGCGAGGTATACAGTACGAATACTTGTCCGAAGAAAAAAAAATATTGACATTAGACTGAAGGGCCTGTGTTGGCCGAGTGTTACGAAAGTCTCCTAGATAATGTGGTCAACTCTAACCTTACTTCACAAGGATTGCCAGTTTACCTGCAGAAGGCTGAGGATCTCTGGCGTCCTCCCCAATAAAACAAACAATTATGAAAAAATGAAGTAGCAATCTAACACAAATTCAAACTGGACAAATTAAATAACCATGAATTTTACATTATATCGCATCTTGATTACTGCTTTTTTCAAATGGGAAGTTAAAAGGATATGCCAACAGTGTGTTTACCATAGAAACGTGTTAAGCCACTTGGATCAGTGCAAGAAATTTCAATAACTGAATTTCAAAAATTAACATAAAGTTTTTTTATTGTAGTGTTTATTTTGTCCTTCTTGTAAATAAAAAGATTTAAAAAATGAATTTTATATTGACAAGCAATGCTTTTATTGCCTTAAAAATATATATAGCGACATGAAAATTCCAACACAAAAATTAGTCTGGTAAACTATTTTGTCTATTATAGCCTGATTTTTTCAGTAACATGTATCTCAATCGACTGATCTCTGAGGCGATGAATGGGTTACTTGGGTTTATGATGATGTTACATTGTACTTTGTATGATAAAGACACTGCTAAACAGATTTGGCTCTGTAATCATTTTTTGCATTCTATTGACCATTTTGTGGCTGTTTTTTTTGTCATCAAATCCTACTCAGCCATGTCCTTCATAATTTTGTAAGACTTCGTTTTTTGTCTGTGATGTTTCCTGTTACTTGCTTCGTTGGTGACGGTTTAAATGTGTATGGTGAGGCTGCCATTTCCTTATGTAACTTGAAGGCACCTGTCTTTTAAATACTTAATTTCTACGTTAATACCAAACCCCTTCACGCAGTTTCCATTGTAACTGTAAGGGGGGACGTCTGAGATAACGCCCGGTAGTCAGTTTTAATTGTTTGTTTTTAATGCTTCCGTTCAACTTTACTTCACAGCGAATGTAAATCCACAAATAACACACACATTTAGATTTTGGGATTGTATTAACAACATTTGTGGCGTTGTTTATTTAGTGAATTTCATAGTTGTGAGACAATTGTTTTGTTGACATCTCGTTAAAATCTTGTTGACATATTTTAATACATTCGATACACTTTGGAGTCGAATAAAAAAGCCGATCTGTCGATGTTTCCCAATGTATGAAAATTTTCTAACTGCGATTTTGATTCGCTGACAGAAAATGTATGAATATGACCATTGACTTGACCTGCAATTAGATGTTGTTAGATTTTACAACGCAGCGACATAGCAAAAAGGGAAGCAAGTAAAAGATTTAATTTTAATTAGATTGTAATCTTATAACGTTGATGTAGCCAGTGGACATTGAAATTGAGGTCATGGTCATACCATATATCATATAACTATCATATACCAAATATTGCATGGTTGTTATCTTACAACTTAGCGTAGCTACTTGATTCCTTAAGTGAAATAAAGGTCAGGTAAAATCTCTTCGACTGTGATATCAGCATATATTTTCACTTTGTCTATAGAATACATGACTATTGAGGAAATGACCTAGTCTTATGTCTTTAACGTAGTTACTAGACCGTGCAATGGAGGTCAAGGTTAGGTGACACCTAGTATACTGTCATGTACCATTTTTGCAACACATATATACCAAATACTTTCAGTTCCTCTTTAACTCTCCATGATATCACATGAACGTAGCCTCTGAGTCGTGAAATAGAGGTCAATAACAGGTGATACATACCTACCTTTCATATACTATTCATCAGCAACCCTCATACCAAGTATCTTCATCCTACCGTTCTTGGTTAGTCATGACAGATTGATTGATTAAATCTTTGTTTAACGTATAGCAAGCAATATTTCAGCTATATTCAGGAGAAGAACAAAAAAGCAGCAAGGAAGCCGACCGAAGAGTAAGTGCTAAAAGTCAATGCAAAATTAAAATTACGGATTTTGACAAACACGAACAAAAACCAAAAACACTGAAAAAAAAACAGAAAGTGTGTACCGAACCTAATAAAACCCATGGTTGCACTCAGGTGCTTCGGACGATTAATCAGTGCCCCCTCTATTATGCACCCGTCGAGTCACTCATTGTCATATCTAGGAACAGGACAGACTTCCTATGACTTGGCTAAAATGTCCGATCGTATTTGAGACATGGATTTACCGTAGCGATCAATTTAGTCCTGGTGACGGCCGTAGAACTTTTGAAAGGACAAAGTCAACGTAGGTCCAACAAACACTTGTTTGTGTAGCATAGTAGTCAACAGCAGTGACTGGTCTAGAAATTCGAAAAACCGATTGCAGAATCTAGCATAATGTGTAAAATATATATACTATGCGCCGGAGTCTATTTCTAGAAGTAGGTCTTGGTACGAGGCCGACCTAAATGTATTGGTAGTGTTTAAAATTTCAAGGACGCTAAAGGTAGATTAAAATTTCTATACTGCAAATGAACGTGTTTTGGTAAGGGATTTTTTGCGTGACAAATGAAAAAGGCTTACCGCGTATGGTCCAGCTAATGCTCTATTGTAGATCAAGAATGGTACGTTTTGAAATCAAGTATTTCCTCCAGATATTCGTCGTTTTGAAATGTGTCAGTTTAAGAAACAAAAAGGCTGATTTACTATGTAAAATTTCCGTATCAAAAGTCAAGGACGATTTGTAACAAGTAAACAACACAGGCATAGTGTAAAACATTGACAGGTTATCGTAACTTCATTTTTTATGCTGGATTTTCGTAATAAAAGGTAAAATAAGGAATAATAAAAAAAGAAATGCAAGAAACAAATGCACTCCACATGGGTGTGATATTAGGTATAACAAAAAATCAGGGATGGACTTACTGCAACAAAATTTTGACTGCCACTGAAAAAAATGAAGTATTAGGTAGATACGGACAATTAAACTTTCTATAAGGGCTACAATGAGCCTACTCTTTTTCTGAAATCCACAAAAGTGGTCTTAGTCATACAAGAAGCATACCCTCTTTAAACACGTGGCCCACTATAATATGCGGTCAAGCTTTCCTTATAATAAATTTGCAACCCCCAAAGAGAGGGCCTCCCCTAACCGCTAACTTGGGACGTCACCGGCAGCTGTGTTGGTCGACTACTGGAAACCCTTCAAGTATAGTCAAGATTGTTACTGAAACTGACTAATCTACAAACTTTTACGTAAGCAATTTAAACTCATTAATAACATATTACACAAAAAGTATAAAAATTCTAAGCGAAATCTTACCAGAACTATAAAAATCTTAAGCGCTGGAGTAACCTACTAATAAAAACCTTACACAACTTAAAGTACAATACAAGAGTAGAGTAATTTTTTCTACTGAAAATTAAATTGAATTGTACATGTCTAGCAATAATCAAGATTGTGACGTCATATTAAAGATGAGCATGGAGAAACTCGTTCTGATTTTTTATCATCTAACATGCATGTATGTCGCCAAGATTAGTTTAATGTTTATTTCTTTTTTGCCTTTAAAAGAAAACAAAATTTAAAGGAGAAAGGCAGCAAAATGTCTTTAATATAATTTTCGTGGTGAATTAAAATAATTGTGTGTTGATTTCAACAAGTTCTATATGTAAAGTAGCCTCAATATATGAATAATCTGGATTAACCTATTTAACCTAAATTAGTAGAGATTAGTATGTATATAACTTTTACATTTCATGTAAGTACTAAGTGTACTTACTCATCGTCGGTCTGTTTCTCGCTTTGCTACCCATTAACGACCGTGGGCACACTTGTAGATATTTTCTCGTTTTCGTTAATTGAATACTCAACAGAAACGTCCAAAGATGCGAGTTCGTCATAATCTTGAATTTATCCTAACCTTACCGACCAGTTATAAGTACTTTTATATTTACAGTTTTTGTTACTATTAGGTTAAGTATTTATATATCTTTCTCATCAAGATGTCTGTTATGGACGAGTGATTAAGGTAGTTTAGTCATCTATTATTAATGACCAGTGTGTCAACACTGGAGTTTCTAGTTTATGCCTTATTGCAGGCAGAGTGTGCTTGACGCCAACCTTAGTTGACAAGAACAGTAAGCTTTTCCTCCGATTTTTGGCGGTTTTCACCGGGTACATCCGCTTTCTCTGTAATAAAATATAGACACCATGATAAAGATGAACAACTGCCGAAAGTTACATAAAATCCATGTAAACAAACAATCTTTTTCATCAACTTGTTACTTAATAATCATTTATAAATTTTAAAAAATTTCAGTATCTCAAATAGTACATCAAAATCATACTAAGTCCACTAAAAATTGAAGTGTCATCTGAATTAATGTTTGAAATTATTGTCTATAACCAGGTCAAGTGCAAATCACTCTTATAACAAGAAAAGATATGGGTTACACCCATATCCAGAGATGTTCGATTTGTTATAGGTGTATCCGATTTGGTTTATTAGTTTTTTTTTCAATTTGTTTCATTTAAAATTTCATCACAGGGTTACACATATCGACGATTGTGGAATATAAGAAGGTGCTTCAATGATCTATTAATCATGGACTTTTTACAAATGTTATTAAACAATAGGGTATTATCAAAAAGAGACTTTGGACGTGAATGACGACGGACGAAAAGAAAGAATATAGGCATTAATGGCTTTAAAAATCATAGAGCTAACAATGAGGGGGTATCATTTAAATATCCACAATGAAAAGCTATTTCAGAAGTTGAAGATCACAATGGTAAATTTTGAAAAAATACAAACCTTTCTATGTATATTTCGGAGTTGTAGGTTTTTTCTTGGGATGTAGCGTATATATTAACTCGAAAACAAGTTAGTTAACATTTTTAAAAATTTCAAAACAGCGCCTATTTTGTTTAATAAATTGCAAGTAAATATGTACTTACATGCATCAAGTAATATTCATTACAGTTTTTATTTACTATTTTATTAATTTGACTATCTTTTAAAATGGGAACGTCAAAGTAAAATATTTTACTCAGAATTGTATTAACATGAACACAAATTGTCAATTCAATGCTAATTAAATGCGAATTCTGAATGTGTATGTTATTCCAAAAATAGGGAGTGAGGGGGTTAATAATTGCAACGGAACTATCAGTGAATTTATATTTCTTAATTCTATCATCCTCACAAGTCAGGGTTTCTCTGTCCTTATGTGTCCACGAAACACTTACAACTTAGGTAGGAAATTCCCAGGCTAGAAGTCACTATTTTAATTGGATATATCATACCTGCATGTAGCCAATCAAAAGCTCGCTTTCATTCACAACTTGGTTAGGTGTCGATTGTAAATAAACTAAACGGATGTGTTGCATAGACCATGTGAAAATCAGTGTATTTTGTACATTAGTGTTTATTACCGCCCACCCGAGAATGCGTAAGAATGATTACTGCCAAAAACTTGCTTCTTTCAATCAATTTCATTGGTTGATATTTGGAAGATTTGACGTCATATGAAAATCTTCTAGCCCGGGAATTTCCTAGCTAAGTTTCTCATGGTAACCCTGATTTGTGAGGATGAATTCTAAAGGCTGTGTGTGCGTTTATGGTAAACCATATGAGTAATCGAACCACTGTGTCCCATACAAGTCATTTGGCGTTCCGACAATTACCAATGACCCAGTTACCTTTGTGTATGATCACTTGTATGACAATAATTTCACGATAGAGAGAGCGCGTGTGTCAGGCGGTCAGATCAAGAAATAAATCACCGGCGTGATAAAATGGTCAACAAAGCAAATATAATTCCACCCCAGACGAAATGCGCAAAAATTACACGACGTATAGTTTTATCATTTAATTATTGTTTATCAGTTTTAAAAGGCATTATTTGGCAAACTTTCTAAAGTTTAATTACGACTACCAATTGTTTTAAAATACCAGTCTGCTGGAATAATAATTGAGAAATGCAAATAGGGATATTTTTCACACGGGTAGTGGGGGGTAACTTGGTACATATAGGTAAAACGGATGTGCGGCCCAAATGGGTCACTTTTTCACCTCCCAAAATATATGAAAAGGTAGCCTTTTTCATTAAAAAATATATCATTGGGTTGTTGTAAATTATCTAAATATATCCATGCCTCAATTTTCATCATAAGAATGTTAAGCCTATGTAAACCACAGTGATTTTATAAACAAAGTGTTCCATTAACATCACTTGATAATTTTGATAGTGAATGGACTATTTTGTCAATGTGGATGTGCAGTAATAAAATATATAAATAGGACTGATTTAATCATTCAATATATAATAAGGTCCCGTTTTATAAAGCCTAAAATATAGGAATAGGGTGGGTTATCAAATCTCCGTCCGCAGACCTGTACCTTAAAGTATCCCTAGTTCCCCCCCCCCCACCCTCGTGACTTTTCAGATTACACCATAGTAGATTGTTCGAACGCAGAATTGTTTGCTATTTTTTGTCCAATCAGATAATTCTATGGGCACTGCGTGTAAAGTTAACAAAATGTGTTATCGAACCACTGTGTCTCATGTAAATCATTTGGCTTACCAACAATTACCAATAACCTAATTACCTTTGTGTAGTATCATCATTTGTATGACAATAATCAGAAACTTGCAAAATTATTCCAATCACAAAGTAAAGTGAAATTAAGAAATCTTCGCAATTTTTTTAGAATCATACATGTGAAAATACGTCTTAACGGTTAGTCTTGGTTTTTAGTTTTATAGTCTTACTAATGTACTACTGAATGTATAATTGTATCTTGTCATGGTTTAGTTTCTATTATTCATCGTGTTCAATATATCAATCTCCATACCAATGTATTATGCAATGGTTTATGAGAAATAAAGATTCTTGAATCTTGACATAATTTTTTTTAAATAACATGCTTGTTTAAAAATCTAATTTTCGTATAAAATCAAAATCTAAATTAGCATTTTCGCGTCTTATTATGTGATTCTATTTAGTCTTTCATTTTTACCTTTCATCAAAGTTCAGTGTCAGGTAATAAATAAGCAATATTTAATATTCATGGCATTAAGAACAAGATCCAAAATCCAAATCGTTTTGGGCAAAATTCTAGTTCTCTGATTGATCCTATTTTGGTAACTGATGCTGTTGGAATTATTGAAGCAAACACTATCAATATTGATCGCTCTATAAGTGATCATGATCCTACTTATGATTGATTAATGATTGATTAATGGTGTTTAACGCCCGAGCAGCAATATTTCAGCTATATTCAGGCGATGAACATGAAATGGATGATAAAATGAACATGAAATGATGATGAATGAAAATGGGATGGGACACAAGGAAAAATAGGGGTAACGGATTTTAGATTGCCACTGGCAAATGGGAGACTGGATTGGGTCGGACAATTTAGCCTCCTGTAGCGGGATCGAAATCCCTACTCATAGCGAATACTACAGCAGCGTTCTTTAACGTGCGAGGAACGTGGCATTTTTCCCAACACGGTGCACTAATATGGTTTGCGGTCAGGTTTTCCGTATTATGGCCTGACAACCCCAGCTTGCCAGGGGTACCCCATTCAACCACCTGGGACACACATCCCAGTCGGTCTTTAGGCAAACCGACCTGACACGCCGGTCAGGGTACTGGGCGCTATTTAGTCGCCTTTTACGACAAGCTAGCGCGACTGCGGTCTATTCTTTTAGCCACCCGGATCCCGCACGGGGCTCCTACTTATGTATTTGTTGACTGCGGTTATACAAATGAGTGTTCTTTCAAGAGAAAAGTATGATTGTAAAAGAAAGGTAACTTTGAAAAATTCAGACAATGCGTGAGTAGTACAGACTGGAACAAAATAATAAACTGTGAAACTGACATTGACGTTGCCTGTAAACAGTTAACTGAAAAAATTCATGGAAATTGCACACGAGTGCATACCGACACAGGATGTAACAATAAGACCTAGAGACAAAATGTGGATGAACTCGGATATTAGACGTGAAATCAGAATCCGAGACAGACTAAGACATACTTATTTAAAAATCCTGACCTCGCCTAACGAACGAAAATATAAAGACAAAGGAAATCATATTAATAATATGAAAAAGACAGCAAAGTTGAATTTCTTTAAGAGCATAAATGACACTAACCACACTTAAAACTACCAATAGCAAGCAATACTGGAAAACAGTCAAACTAATCTTAAGAAGTGAAAAACAATTGACAGAACTTCCACCGCTACGTACCTGTACGGACGATACTGACACAGTTTTTGACAACACCGACAAATGTAACATACTTAATGCCTATTTTAGTTCCATATCTGACTTACAAGACGAACATATAAGACTGTCCGATTTTGATGACCGTGGACCGAACACCTTTACTGACGACATTGTAAATGTAGAAGATATCATTGACGCTATTTCGCTACTTGATCCGAACAAGGCTGTAGGACACGATCTTATTAGTAATAGAATGCTTTAAGAGGTAAAACATGAGATTGCTGGCCCACTCTGTTTATTTTTCAATAAATCATTAAGTGAACGAAAATTCCCAACATCTTGGAAGCTGGCAAACGTTATACCAATATTCAAGGATGGGGAAAGATCGATAGTATCTAACTATCGCCCAGTTGCTTTGTTGTGTACTATAAGTAAAATTTTTGAAAAAGTTATTTACAAATAAATTTTCAACTTCCTAAAGGAAAATGACTTACTATATAAGTTTCAGTCTGGTTTTCTCCCATGGCATTCAACAACGCACCAACTTATTGAACTTGTTCATGACATTGTTCTTGCACTTGACTATCGGGAACTGATTTGCTTAATTTTCTGCGACGTCAGCAAGGCGTTTGACAGGGTGTGGAGGTGTAGGACCACCAATGTTTTTTTTACTCTTCGGCTTTATTAATTTGATAATTTTGCCTTATCCTAGAAAATTTACCTTTATTTCAAATTAAGTGACACTTCCTTCCCATATAAAAATGCACTGGGTGAACATTCTGTCAACATTTCACAATAAGTTTCATGGCATATACGAACGAACACTAAACCTGAAGCCCACGTGGTCTAAAAACCTACTTTCACTTTCTATTTCAGTCCAAAAGTAGTGCATGTCCCTAATTGACTCTCAACATTTTTATGTTCATTTAAAACCAATAAAACTTTATCCTCAAGTTTCCTAGATTATTCAGCTTTCCAAAAATACCAAATTTATTCTGGTATCATGTGCGGTTCAAATTCTATATGAGGCAAGAGTGAGCCTGTCTGCTGAATAGTACTACTTTTACGTACAACCTCTGGACTGGTTCACGGTATTTGATGGTCCTACACCTGGATAAGGGGAATATTACTTAAATTAAAACGATATGGAATTAAAGGGAATATCTTGCATTGGATAGAAAGTTATTTAACTAACAGAGAACAGAGAGTGGTATTAAAGGACTCTATGTCTACCCTAAGCAAACTTAAGGCGGGTGTTCCCCAAGGGTCGATCCTGGGTCATCTACTCTTTCTTATCTTTATAAACGATATTGCTGACGATATGCTTGATCTATGCAGATTATTTGCTGATGATACTTCAATCAGGGAGAGATCGTGCGATTTAAATAGAGAAAATATTTCGAATTGGTCAAAACAGTGGCTAGTAAAGCTTAATCCTAATAAAATAGACATAATGTTTTTCAGTACAAGAAATGTGCACGGTGAACTGTCTTTTAAGTTTGATAATATAACTATTGATACAGTGCACTGTCATAAGCATCTTGGTGTAATACTAAGTTCAGATTGTAATTGGACATCACATGTAGATAATATGGTTGAAAAAACATCAAAACAAATTGCAGTACTAAGAAATCTCAAATTTAAGCTATCTAGAACTTTTTTAGAGAAAATATACATAACATTCATTCGTCCTCTTTTTGAATATGCGTGTGAATTGTGGGATAGCTGTACAAATATCGACTCTAATTGACTTGAAAAAATACAACTAGAAGCGGGACGCATAGTTACTGGATTGTCTTCTTATGCTAGCATCGCGTCAATCTTTAACGAAACTGGCTGGGAACAATTATCGGTAAGAAGGGAACGGAAAAAGCTATCTTTATTTTACAACATTGTTCAAGGGGATGTACCAGAATAATAAACTAATATTTTACCAAAATCTGTTAATCAAATACATAACTACAACCTTAAGAATTCTAGTAGCATTTCACTTCCACCCGCTAGACTCAATATATTCCAAAATTCATATTTTCCTTCAACAACAAAACTTTGTAACAGTTTAGATATTCATATTAGGGAATCTTCTAGTCATGCTGAATTCAAATCTGCACTTAAAACCAAATACCAGCAAAAACAGAAAGCCCCCATTACACTATGCAATTGGTAACCGTAAACTGAATATAATTCATACAAGATTACGCCAAAAATATAAATAGAAATGATAGGTTGTGTACTCAATGTAACAGTTTTTTCAGTTGAAGACGAATATCATTTTATCCTTCAATGTGATAAATATACAGATGTAAGAAAGAAATTTATAAAGAAATATTATTGGAGAAATCCATCTATGTTTAAATTGACACAGTTATTATCCGTCCAAAATGTAAAGGAACTTAATAAAATCGGAAAATAACTAAAATTAGCAGAAAGACTGCGGCTGTCATAATAAACTTGTATCAATATTTGACATGCAAAAATTTGTCACGCTCTGCATATTGTAACTTTATGTATAATTTATGGTGTTTTGGAAATATTTATGTTGTAACTATATTCGTTCATATATCTATACTTATATGATGTATAAAATCTTATCTTATCTTATACAATTACATTCATCACAGGAATATCTCTTACAACCACCCCCCCCCCCCCCAAAAAAAAATACCACCCACACACACGCGCTCGCCCTCGTTCTCGGCCAATATCGAAATCGTCAATAATCAAAACCCAGGGAACTTAAATTTAATGTTCAAGATTGACTATTTTACTTAAAAAATGTAGATGATTAGAAATTTGATGATTTGATCGATAATTTTCTCTTTTATTTCTTGGGTTGTGTCACAATTTATACGTACTTAAGTTTTGTATTTGTTTATGCAGTTTCTAATCTTAACATAATATAATGTGAATGTATTTGTTTTTATAGGAATTCAATAGATGATTTGATAATAATAATGCATTTTAAAATTATGTAGTATTACGTAATGCATGACGTTCCCCTCGTGCATCATCACCAGCCCAACGATGCAGTATTTTTAACGCGCTTGTGACCACTTATCCAGAAAGCCTTGATCGATAATTTTTCAGTATAATTTCTGGATTATTTCATAATTTAATATGTAGAGATAGAACCTCTATGTAGAAAATTAGTCAATCTTGAACATTAAATTTTATTTCCCTGGGTTTTGATTATTGGCGATTTCGAAATTCCAAACTGTCGCACACGAGATTGGCCGAAAACGAGATGTGTGTGTACTTTACTTTTAACATATTTCATTGTCATAAACAATATAGACAAATGGAGGAGACACAAGTTTTCAAAACTTATAAAGTCTTCTCCATTAAATTGACACATGGACAATATGTAACAGACACAGTAAATTGTAATAAATATGAATGATGCATAACATAGAAATGACGAGTTGAAAGACACAGAAATACGTATTGGTTACGAAAATTCCACCGTCACACGCTAGCACACATGTACTATGTCTATGTCTACGATTCACCCCGGTTAATGAAGCTATATTTTTATATAGCGGATTTGGCCGAGGGGTCTAGACCGCTGGACATAGTGCAGGCGAATTGGTGCCACAGTGTCACCACAGTGTGAGTTCGAATCCCGCTGAGGAAAGCAAAAATTGACAGTGTTAAAAATCTAATTCAAACAGTGTTGGGCTTAATTTGTAGACTATGTAACTATATTCGTTCATATATCTATACTTATATGATGTATAAAATCTTATCTTATCTTATACAATTACATCCACCCACACACACACGCGCTCGCCCTCGTTCTCGGCCAATATCGAAATCGCCAATAATCAAAACCCAAGGAACTTAAATTTAATGTTCAAGATTGACTATACTTTTTTGAAATACTACATCTATTTGAATTTTGGTATAACGTTTGCCAGCTTCCAAGATGTTGGGAATTTTCGTTCACATAATGATTTATTGAAAAATAAACAGAGTGGGCTAGTATCTTTCATTCTTTGTTTGATATCACTCAGAAATAAATCCACATTAACAATACTTTGATTCAATCATATATAGTGGAAACCATTAATACATAATATATTTTAACACCAATTGAGTGAATCGTTTATATTTCTTTCACAATATTCCTACATATTTTCATAGCAGTTTCGTAAAATACAATTTTCGGTCTTTATCAACTTTGACCAATATTTTACCATCTTATATTCCCTTGCTATATACATAGGATATCTACACAATTCACTACATATCTATTACTAGTACTATTACTAGTAGTACTTTTTCTGACCTTTAAAATGCGCATGAGGAAATACAACTGAACCTTTTCTATATCAGGGGCTTTATGATGCCCCCAAACTTCAGAACCATAGTTGAGTATACTTGCTACATAAGTATCAAATAAATCTAGTAAGGTTTCAACATTATAATAATCATCCTGTATTTTATTAAACAAATGAAAAACTGCTTTCGACTTTGTTCAGACAATTTCCTTTGAGTATATCTAAAATTCCCAGTATTATAAACCAAAACACCCAAATATGTAATTATAAAATTCATTACACATATCAATTAAATTTCCATTTAAAAACCACCTTTCGTCTGGTTTGATCTTTCCTCTATTTCTAAATATTACAACTTTTGTCTTTGACAAGTTTATGTACAAATTATATTCAATAGAATATGCATTAATAGTGTCTATCATAGTTTGTAAGTCATTTGCATTTTCACTTAATAACACCATGTCGTCAGCATACATCAGTAAGTATAAATTTAACATTTTTAACTGATATGACTTACAATTTTGATTAATCAATTCAGTTTCCATATACGTACAATGAGTATAACAAGGGTGATGTAGATTCACCTGATCCTGATCCTACGGTCTGACGACACATCTGGTCACCCGGTACTGGTTTACTCAGTTGAAGAAATTTCTCTTTACGTTGCTCTTTATGCTTGGGATGCGGAGTGTAGGGTAATGATCAGGAGCTTGTTGCAGAGGAACAGATGTCATCAAATATGTGTGTGTTCCTGATGAAATCTTCAACAAGTGAAGTTATTGTCTGGTAGTTGTTATCTATTCTAGTGAGTAGAGTGGATACTGACAGTTCTTTTGGAGGGATGGTTAATTCCTTAATTTTTATCTGGAGTTGGATCCTCTCTGCTTCATATCTACTGCAGAATAGGAGGAAGCGTTCGGTTGTTTCAACACTTCCACATTCACAGTATGGTGATGGTGCTATCCCGATCTTGTGTCGGTAGTCATTTAAGTGGCTGTACTTAGTCCTCAGTTCGGTGATGATTCTACCTATCATCTGGTTTGGGAGGTCCAAAGTACACGAGTGGTTAACAGATGGTATCAGAGTATGCAGGTGTCTGCCTGATTGTGATGATCCCATCTTTTCTGCCATTTTATGTATGTACTTTGTTTAGCTGCTTGGATGATATCTGACTTGGTGATGATGTTGTAGTTGTCATCCATTTTTTTCGCTTCTTCAGCTGCCCCCTTTGCCAGTTTGTCTGCCACTTCATTCAAAGTGATGTTTGCATGGCCTGGGACCCACAGTATTTCTGTTTCTGTTCCTGTTCTTTGTAGGGTTGCAAGGTTCTCTTTGATATCTCTTATGAGGTCTGTATAGTTGGTAGATGCCCACCCTAGAGTAAGGATTCCTATTGCTGTTTGACTGTCTGACAATACTTGCAACCTTGAATACTCGCCTGTGAGATGTGCTATGCAGCATTCCAGGGTTGCAACTATTGAAGCCAATTCACCGAATAGGATAGAGCCTCTTTTTGCCACTGCTCTTCTTAAGATGATGGCAGGATTGCTTCCAGGATATATCGCCGCCCCAGCTCCACATCGTCCAGGATTGCCAAGACAAGATCCGTCAGTAAATGAGATCATGGTGTTTTCATTCACAGCGACTAGATCTTTACCATTTCTGGGGATTGGGCTTGTTGCTCTACTGACCTACTGTTTGAGCTGCCGAGTCAACTTCAGGACTCCATTATAGATCTCACCATGCTTCCATATATATTTAATAGCTTTTGTCTTGATATCTTTGAGATGCCTTTGACTTCCCTAATAACATGTTGGGCAGAGTTTGCTTTTCTTTCTATTTGGTCTGTGTGGTTATCAAATTTCAAGTGTTCATCTAAAACCAATACTAGCAGTTTAGGCGATGGATTGTACTTAAAAGTGTTCCCACCAATTTTAAGTTCTTTTGATGACTTTCAATGGCTTATTTTGAGAATATACAGGTCTCACACTTATCTATGTTAACATTTATTCTCCATTTCTTTGTCCATTCTAATATGCTTAATATATCTGTTGATGTGTTTCCCGTGTTTCCCTTTAGATCATTTAGGTCATTTCCTGTGTGCCAGATGGTACCATCATCTGCGAACTTGCAGTTGTCTTCAGTTGTTGCTTCCATCATGTCTTTGATGTATATGTTAAAGAGTGGTGGTGATAGGACAGATTCTTGCGGTAGTCCAATATGGGTTTCAAATTTGTTACCCTGATAATTTCCAATGATGCATTTTGCTGAGGAAGCTATCAATCCAGTTACAGATTCTGCCATTTATTCCCATGTTCTTTAATTTAACCAGTAAGCCTTCACGCCAGATTGAGTCGTATGCTTTTTCAAGATCTGCCATCCAAGCTACTGTCTTCTCATCTCTGTTGAATGTGCTGCTGATATCTTGTGTCAGTCTGAGTAGTGCATTTACTGTTAAATGATTTTTTCTTAATCCTTCTTGTGTATTGTCGATCAGCTCATGGCCTTCTAGGAATGCAACCAACCAAACTAGTATTATTCCCTCCATAATTTTGCATAGTATACATGTTAGGCTTATTGGCCGATATGAAGAGGCGCTGTAATAATTTGTTTTTCCCGTTTCCTATAGAATTTGATATTTGCTGTTTTCCATTCTGTTGGTAGTTCTCCTCTTTTCCAAATGATGTTCATTAGTAGGGTTGTTGCCTTGATAAAAAATGCGCCTGCATTTTTAAAGAATTCTGCAAAGTGTTCATCAGGTTCTGGGGTAATGCCAGATTTCATGCGATAGATTGCTCCATCTACCTCATCTTCTTCTATTTCTCTATCCAGGCCATCCTTTTCTTCATTTTTGGTATTCTTACATGTATTAAGTTCTTCAATTGTCTTGTATTCTTTCATTGTGGATTCAAAGAAAGGTTGATCAAAGTTGATAGAATTGAGATGGCTTCCTCTGAAAAAGATTTTTTGAAAAACCTTTATCTACGACTTTAAAGGCTGGGTTATCAGTGCCTTCTAGGTAGAATTGATCTATCCTCAGTTTTCCTGGACATTTTTTTGTAGGTATTCCAAAAGTCCTTTCAATTCTTGGAATGGTTTAACTGATCCACTAGTCTATCATTCCATGTTGATTGTGCTTCATCCAATGACTTTTCTAAACTGCTTTCTGCTTCCAATACTTTATTCTTGTTTTGAGGGGTGTTTCTCATTTTGTACTGTTTTTACAATGGTTTAGATGTTTCTTAGCTTTAGTGCATTCACTGTTCCATCAGCAAGGTTTTTTTATCTTTCCGCTGTTTAATTTCTTTGAATGGTACAATTTCTTTCTTAACATCTTCTATGATGGTGGTGAAGGAATAATAGATATCATCTATGTCTGCTTTTTCATTTGGGTGTCTCTTGAGCCATTGACTGAATTTTTATTCGGTTTTTTCTTTCCAGCTATTCCAATCCACTTTGTTGACTCGCCAGAACTGTTTTGGAGAAGAGTCCACTTTATTTGAGCAGATGTCTAATTCTGCCAGTACAGATATATGGTCTACTCTAACAGTCTCATGAGTCAGAGTGTCACAGATAATCAGGTGTTTACTGAAAGAACTTGGTATGAATAACAAATCTATGACAGAGTTTGAGATGCGCCTTGTTGGTTGGCCATCATTTATGCATATCGTATTTTTCCTAGTCAATAGTTGTTCAACTAGTTCTCCGCTTTTGTTTGACGCAGCATTCTTTCACTCTTGGCTTTTTGCATTCATGTCTCCAGCTATTACAAGTGGATGGTCTAGTGGTGTGTTGCTGATCTTTGTACACAGTTTCTCCATTTGTTCATGTTCACCAGGGGGTATGAACGGACATAGCACTGTTGTTTTGATGTTCCTGTCTGTTGTAATGTCTATTGCTACTGATTCATACTCTAAACTGTCTAAGGCAGTTTTTGTTTGGGCAATAAACTTTCCGCTATTTTCATTTACACAGATGGCTACTCAACCTCCTTTTTTGTTTTGTCTAGTTTTATCATATACTTTCCAGTTTAAAAACTTCAGCTTGCTACTTGCATGCTGAAATGTTTCATTAATACAAATAATATCAATACAATAACTATTTACAATATTTACAATAACATTGTATGCTGTGCTAGTTGCTTAGGCGTTGATGAGGAGGATCTTCATCTTGGCTCCAAATTCTACCTATGATGTGCTTCAGTTTTAAGCTCCTGAACACAGTCTGAAATTTGGGGCAGTCTGTAGACGAGGATAGATGTTGGCCTTCACAGTTAGAGCACTTTGGAGTTACTGTGCAGCGTTTGCTATGGCAATCCTCCTTACTACAGTTGTTGCACCTGTGTTTGTAAAGGCAGACTTTTGCTATGTGTCCAAAGCGGTTGCAGTTGAAACACCTTTTGACTCTATATTCTCTTTTAGCTTCCAAGCTATATCTTTTATCTAGAGATCTGATATAGTTCTCTGAGCTGATTGCTAATTTGGCTTCCTCTCGGTTTTTGAAGTGGGTGCGGGCCACCGGCATAGACTTTCCTGTGTCTCTATACTTTAGCCTCTGCACTTTTTCTACTTTGATTTCTTTCTCTTCGATTGCAGCTTCAATTTCTTGATATTGTATATCTTGGTGTGTAATATGGATATATGCAATCTTTGATTCCTTCTTATAGTTTCTAGGTTCATGTGTTATTGTCTTTCCTCCAATGTTCTCTTCTTGCCAGTTTCTTATAATGTAGGGACGGTCTTTTTTGTTCTTTATGTGTACTGCAATGCCGCCGTGTGGGAGACTATATGCCGATTCAAATTTATTAGCTAGGATTTGGATTGTATTTAATTCCCTTTTTATTGATTGGGTATCCCGAAGTAATCCAGTGTGGTTGTGGGTCGTAGGAGTCAATATTGTCTATGATTAATATTGTATCTGTGTCCACTGGTGGTACTCTTCTCAGGGAATTTGATTTTGCTTCTGGTACTGGTTTCGGTGTTGTCTTGTTTAGAGGAAATGTTTCTAGCTGTGCTATGGTTTTGGTCAGTTCGACGAGGCTGGTTAGCTTGCACTTAATTTCGAACACTATTTCCGATCGTATATTCTGGTCTGTATCTCTGATGTCCTCTTTTAACACGTTCTTAACCTTTTCCTTTATAGGTGCTTGTTTTATGACGCAGAAGGCACAAGGGAATTTTATCTTTTCATGCACTATTCTTTTGGCTTCTTTCTTTATTAATCTTGCACGTGCACTGTGCCACCACTTACCCCACAGATCACATCTAAGCCAAGTTGTTTCTTTGCTCCTATTTATTAACCTTGGTGGGTCCTCTAGGTCACAACCGAGGCAGGTATTATTTATCTCTATAGCACATGCAGTATCTTCCAGTGCCTTACCCTGTTCTTGCAGATCTGGCTCTTGAGTTTCCTCCACAGGATTACTTTGAATGAAGGATTCTGATCTGATTCTAGTGCTTCGTCTTAAAGGCATTTGTTGTATGAAGTTTGTTATGCACTACAAATTTCTATTCTTAATTTGTATTCACCAAATTTTCGCTAGTTCTGTATTTAGTTTACTGTTCCTTCCACTAATGTTGTTCTTCAGTATTGATCTTTAATAATTAGCGACATACATCGCCTAATTATACCAGAGAAAGCAAGTCTTGTTCTTCACGTAGTTGGATTTTGTCTTCTGGGCGTAAGTTAGTGTAACACTCTTTATATGAGTCTATAAGAAGTAGTTTTGTAATAACCAGGCAGAGATTAGTTCCTGGATGAACACCATCGCGGTTCAGATTGGACTTTATCGAGTGTCTTGTCTTTTTACATTTCCCACCTCTTGTACGGAAGTAAAATTGACTAGTCTTAATAGGTGTTTGTCCAGACTCTATATTTATTTTTCATATTCTTTTATTTAGAAGTGATACTTGTTTGGTAATTTTTTTATCCTCTTCCTTATCTTGGGTTAAATCTTTTTCGAGCTCTTGTCTCTTTTGTTTTGGTTCCACACTTCAATTGAAAGCAAAGGGCAGTCTACTATTTTAAGGATGACCTTATTACCAAATTGCTCTTGGTACTCGACAATTTTCTTGTACTCTTGCAGAATATTGTCTGCTGCTTTTAAGCTTTTGTTTCTCAATCTAATTAAGTTTCCAACCTTCTCTGTCAGGTCGCAGGTGTCTTTTCAGGGCTTTGACGTTCTCGATAAAATTAGCTTAAATAACTCAGAGGTTCGTGCCCCGGGTATACACCAAAGCTCAAAGGTGAATTCTAGATCAGGACAGTTATTTCTAAGAGAGAATCCCTTACTGTCTGAAACTAGTATATGGTGACGGTATTGGCAGCCTTTAAGTTTTTGTGGTTCCTCCTTTAAATCGACGTATAGAACTTATTTATCTCGTTATATTCCGGTATGTGCGGTTTGCATAATACAATGATTCTAGTATCGATCGTAAACTTTTCGTCTTATAAATTATTGAATATGTGTACAGGAGTGTTATACTGACAGGTATACACAGAGTATAGGGGTGTTTCACTCTTACCGTGGGTTCGATGTTACCATTTTTCTGTAACTTCCATTCATAAGTTTTCAGAATATTTATACCGGAAGTGGTGCGCCGGGTTGTCAATCAAATTCGATATCACTGAATTTATACCAAATATTTGAGGTTTTGTAAAAAAAAAAGGTTTTAGTTCAAGCCCTAGTGTTAATTGTTGTTTTAAAACACTTTTTGGTGATTTTCAAATCTATACTATTCCTAGGAATCTATTTTTTCCACCTTTTCTTTCTTCGCTTTTCAAAAACAGCTGATAAGCTGATTCTTGCTACACATGCGCAGTTCACCTTGCATGAACCCTACAGTATAACTGAAGAAATTTGAAAATTGACCATTTAACTTAACACAAGATTTTAATTGTTGCTACATAGATTAAATCACAACCAAAAGCTTTCCTGTTAAACCGCATCTCACTAATCTTTGCCACAATTTTGAGTGAACCACACTGTCAAAAGCAGTACTATAATCAATAAAGCAACAATAGAGTCGTTTACCTTGTCTTAGAGTATTACATATTTGAGAATGCAGTGCAGAGATAGCGTCGACTGTCCCGTACCCAGGTTTGAAGCCATACTGTGCATCAGTGTCGATATCATTCCGTTCACTCCAGCTCAAAAGTCTAGTATTTATTAAAGAGGTAAAGAGTTTGCCGACATGGGATACTAAATATGGTCCTCGGTAGTTGGCGGGGTCACTAGTCTCACCTTTTTTATATACGGGTACAATAACACACTTTACCCACAGTTCAGGAAATTTACCAGAATTTAAAATTTTATTAAACAGCTTGCATAGAAATTGTACCATTAAATTGTTACCTAGTTTAAGATATTCGTTCAATATATTATCATATCCGGCAGCCTTATTTCGCTTTCAAGTCCGTATACATTTAATTAGTTCATCGTCAGTGAATGACTGATCCAATTCTTCAAGCACGTTTTTATAAATATTGTCGTTGTCACTTGTCAGATCAACAGTTCTAGACACTAAATTTTTTAATGACTCTCAAACTGTTCCAGAGAAACACAGTTAGTTCTATTTTTCCTGCAGTTTTTAAACTTTTTGTAGAATTTTTTTGGATTGTTTTTTCTTAACAAACTGACCATGTTGCCTTGGTGATTCTTATACTCTCGTTTTAGTCTAAGTTCCATACTTTTAAACTTTTGTTTCGCAACATTCAGCTTTATTCTGTTTTCATTTATATGATCAGAGTTAAATTCACGTAACGCTCGTTTATATTGTCTTTATAGGTTATTTACGTTTTTTGAAACGAGATGCGTTTTCTCGTTCATACCTCATCGAAGGGCGACAGCCCTTAGATGAGATGACGAGAAAATGCATCGAATTTCATAAAACGTAAATGATCTGTTTCTCGCTGTTTTGTAACATTGTTACGTCACATTGTTACTGACCGACGTCTTGACAGCGAGCTGAGATGGGCCCATCTCAAGCTAGTCGAGTGAGATGGAATAATATCGCACACAAAGATCAAAGGAAAATACTGCAAAATAGCGATAAATTAGTTCCTTGCAGTAATCTGTTATCCACGGTTTGTCGTTACAGACACTAGCTTTCTTAACGTTACGTCATTTCGTACACACTGGTCGCAGTGTTCTGTAAATTTGCATTCGGTTTTAGAATATTGTTCGAAAATTGTCACAAGTAGTTCATTTAACTGAGTTAATGAGTTGTCGACATTTTCCTCGTTCTCGGACATACTTTGAAATAAATCCTCAAATTTATGGGCATTACTTAACAGATCGGTCGTGACGCTATCTTTATCCACATCATCCCACCTAACTCTATTGTAAAAATATGTTGGACAAGTACATGTATAATTAAACAAATCATTATCGCGTTTAAAACTTGTACTTATTTCAATAGTTAAAGGGGCGTGACAAGAGAACATGTTAAAATCTTCAACAGTTAATCTTTTTATCTGACTAAAATAAGCATCTGAAATTAAACAATAATCAATAATACTTGACCCGTTCTTATTAATAAAAGTTAGTTTACCACTGTTTGTACCGAAACGTCCATTACAGATTCTGAGACCTGTTGATTTGCACAGTTCTATGATTTGTCTCCCAAAGCTATTTGGGCTTTTTCTGTCTTCAGTGTGTCGATCGGAAACTTCACAGTCACTAACATATTTAAAAAAATCTAAGTTTTCCATTAACTGACTATTCAATACATCTCTTTCAATAAAAGTCTGAATGAGTTCCCACTCGTCCATTCAAGTCACTAATTACGCGACAGCTCCAAGGTGTGAGAAGTGTTCTTGCAATATATCAAATATATCAACATTATATTTTCGATAAAACACATTTTCAGGAGGTATATAAAAGGCACACATATATAAATCGAGACTATTTTTCATAATAGATTTATCAATCTATAACCAGATAATACTATCAGCATCTACTTTCACCAATGTAACCATTTTCTGTAGAATACAACAACTCCGCCCCCATTACATTTTGACCTTGACACAAATTTCTTCTCAAAACCTTTTAACTCAAAATCTGACTGGTATTTGACCCAGCACGCGTATAAACATATTACATCATAATTTTGCACTTTTTCTTGAAATTCACAATCGGATAATTTTCGAAGCCTTTAGATATATTTCACGAACATATTTTAATAACTCCATCGCCAGTAGTATCACACTCCGCTATCCCGTCCTATCCTTGCCACAGTTCTCCGTCAATATACAGCTTATCTCCTACAATATATGCCTTTTTCTTCTTTTTACGCTCCTTCAGCATGATTAGTACCAGTTTTTAATTTAACAACAATTGGTCTCGCTTTTACGTTTACCAAGTCTGTACGCTTTTTCTATGACAAACGCTTCCGTGCTCTCAAACTTCATTTTATTTCAAGAAAATTTCGAATAGTTTCTACACAGTTTTCATTTTGCACTTCGTTTTCGTTATTATTAGAGTTTCTATCGACTTTCACATAAGGTTTTTCTTCGATCGGGAAGAACAGTTAATTGTTTTGAAGACTTTGTACTTCCATATCTTAAACTTTGGAGCTGAACGATTTGGCTGACTCAACACTATCTGCTAATCTGTCAATTTTAGTTTTTAGCGCTTTGTGTTCATCATGTACGTCGGATAAGAATTGAGCGGACTGTTCAAGGACACTTATGCGTTGTTTGCAATTGACTATTTCAGAATATGTTCCCTTAAGCCTCTTGTCTAAATCATCCAATCTTTCCTGTATTTTATCTAACTTTGACAAGTTATTCTCCACATTGGACATTTTCTGACCCAGTTCTTTTAAAGATAATTCAAAATGTTGTGTCATGGGTGGGGTCATAAATGGGCTTGCCATATTTGCAGGTGTAATCGGAGGTATGGTTGCTGCATGTTCATATTTATGTAAGGACTACTTGTATATGGCGTGTATTGTGGGCAGTTCATTTTCCGATTCGATAAATCAATAGGAGTGCTTTATTTGTAATCTCATTTGTTTACCTTGTCAACATTTTGTGTACATTGTCTCTTGTCGTTGACATTCGATTGGTCGGATAAAGATTCCTCGAGTTGATGTCGCCTTGCGGTTGCTTTTCTCCTTGGCATTTCTGCATATTTTCAAAGTTTTTTATTTACTTTTAGTCACTTTTAGCTATAATATATATCCATTTAATCAAAGTTTTCTATCGCGCAAAATTCTCACTGCCATTTTGTCTGGCGCATGCTCATGTATCTAGATATGCCTTTGTTTATTTGCTAATTGCTTATTTATGACACTGAACTTTAATGAAAGGCGAAAATGAAAGACTATTTAGACTCACATAATAAGCCGCAAAAATGCTAATTTAGATAAGATTTTTATACGAAAAATTGATTTTAAAACAGGCGTGTTATTTTAAAAAATAATTTCTGAATCAGTGAAAAATACCATAGACAATGGTAGGTTAAAATAAATTTCTTTATAATAAAAAAGCACAAAAGATATGCATTTTTATTTAATTAAAAATGCAAGTTATATTTAGATACTTATAGAAACAAAAATTTAAAAAGCTAAATGAAATTTGAAAAATATGTATGATAGTACAATAGAAAAACAATTCAGTTACATCTGAATAAATTACATCAACAGTATAAATAGTTGAAAATAATTGTAGAAGTTACTAATCTCATAAATTGTTTTGCAAAAACAGAAAGATATAATTACATGTCTCTGGCAAAAATAATACTCCTCTTTTTTTGTTTATTTTAGTCTGAAAATATTATTAAGTTCTTAGCAATATTTAAAATACTGTAAAATATTAAATCAATAGAAACTGTAACTTGTCGGTATTTTTTCTTGATTTCCCGAGGATGCACGAGGAAAGGACGCGATAACTGCCGATCTTACCCCCCCTTTTTTCCCACAGAACCACGTGACCATTTGATTTCGAAAAGGTCAATGTATTGTTATTGTACGGTAAACATCATCCTCACAAGTCAGGGTTTCTCTGTCCGTGGACACATGAAGACACAGAAACCCTGACTTATTAGGATGGGTAAACATTTTTCTTTCCAACACTTTGCTTTTTTTATTACAGTACTCTTCTCAATGTTGAGATATTATTATCAATATGATTATTTCTTGCTTTCAACAATCTTCTATATTTGTAACCCTTTACAGCATATGATGACATTTTAAATAAAACAAATTGAAAAAAACTATTAAACCAAATCGGATACACTTATAACATATAAATCGAACATCTGGATATGGGTGTAACCCATATCTTTTCTTTTTATTATGTGAAGATAAGAATTTATTTTTAAAAATTGGAAGCATACCCTATAAATCATGAAAAAATCCACGAAATAAAATTGAACTGAAAAATTCTTTCTTATCCTATTTATAAGAGGTCAAGAGCGCATTAATATACAATTTTGTACATCTTTACTACTACTTATTAGATCAAGACCACAAAATGTATTTTAAAGCTTGAAGGACTTAACAAATACAACAAACTGTAAATGAAATATTTTCTTTAATATTTAATGAGCCATTTTATCACTTACAACATGAACTATATTGTATATAATCAGGTTAAATGTGACCATTTAGAAAGTAATTTCCATGTTATATCTTTTGATCAACATGATTTGATTCCCTCAAAAATTATATCGCTTTTTAATTTGTATTTCGTTTTACTTCTTAAAGAAAAAAATGTAAAGGAGAAAGGCACAAATAATGTCTTTAATATTATTTTCAAGGCGATTAGAAATAGCTTTGCGTTAATTTCATCGCATTGTTTAAGCTACCAAAAATATATCAATAATAAGTAAACTGACCTGAAAATTTAAAAGCGAGATAAATACGCATTAACCTATTAAACTTGGAATAACAGGCATTGCTCTATATAACTTTTGTCCGTGTACTAACTGTACTTACTAAGCTCATTAACAAAATACCTTTACAACAAACGTACAATTTACGTCGTTTATTTAGTCATTAGTGAAATTGCAACTGAATTAAGGTTTAAAATTTTGTCTATAACCAGGCCAAGAGAGCAAATCAATTATAAAAACGTGACTAATTACATTGTATTATAGAATAAAAGATTATCTATACATACATGTACTTGCAGAGAGTTCACGGCGAGATAAACTGTCCTTTTTTCGAAATGGAAACGTTAAGATTACGACTTTCTGCCCCACGTTAGCAATCTATTACATGACAAGCTCTACCATTAGCCGAGTCTCTAGCAACATAGGCAACAATTGACAGTACTTTCAAATTGTTTAAATTGCTTCCATTTCCAGTACCAGTAGATGGACATTTCTCTGACAGTCACTAATTATAACTAAAGTGAGACCTACCTCAAATGGTTTAATAATACAAAATGTTTGTTTTAAGTCAAGCGTGCAATATTTCAGTTATATCCGGCAGATAAAAAAATTTACAAACAATAAATCAACAGAGCATTGTGACCGACAAAGGAAAAACAATATAGTATTCGATATGAACGGAGAATTAAGCATTTTGTAGCAGCAACAATAAGCACGTTTTCGAAATTCACAAAAGTTTGTATTAGTCGTACAAAGAGCTTGGCACTCTCCAAATAAGTTACATACTATGTTTGAAGTCATGCTTCCTTTATTAAAACCTGGCAATGCACCTCGGCAACAAGAGGGCCTTCCTTATCCATCTCTGTGGGCCCCGCTGACAATATGTTGTGATTAGAAAATTGTAAGTAAAGGAATTTTTCTTTAAAAAATCTGTAATGGGACCGTGATGTCAAAGGTCACCAACCATAGTACGGGACACGTCCTCTTGAAAAAATCATGCAAATATACAAAGCCTACCTAAAGAGAGAAAAAAGTTGAAACCCCTACATGAATTTGTCATTAAGAAAGAAATGTGATCATGAGGTCAGAATTCAAGGTTAATGGTCACCAACAATAGTACGCAACACACTACCTTGAAAAGATTTACCTACATGCTAAATATCAAAGCATATCCCAAAAGCGAAAGAATTTTTTGAATTTTCAATACCCTTTATTAAATAAAACAATAAAGCACAGTTGTACAAGGTATCAAAAATTCATAATACATAAAATATAAACCTAACAATACATTATTTTGACAAGCTACATTTAACAATTTTGAATATACATATAAATAAGTTAACTTTAAACCCAAAAGTATAAGAAAATAAGACACAAAATTTTTAAAGACTTTGTCCAAATGATCAAAGTCAGTTTAAACTGATACAAGCCAGTTTAAACTTTAACCATTATTACCTACTTAATTTAAAATTAAAGAAACCTATAAATGACTTTGTCCAAATGATCAAAGTCAACACGGACTGGTACACGCCAGTCCATTTTTTAACCTTTAACACATCGCGGTTTACAATATATAAACAAGACAAGAAAATAAAAATCTAAAATACAATACAAATACAATTAAAATAACTTTCCATTAAATATTAACAAAAAGCTTGTCACTAGAAATAAAACACAATACATTATTAAAACACCAAAAATCTGAAAAAGAATCAACATTATTTACAAACCTATAGTAGGCAAATTCAATTGCCAAACGGGCGCGGATGCGCGACCTGAATTCCTGGAGTGGGTCTGTTGTTCCGCCTCCGGTCCTCAGGTGCTGTAACGTCACATAGGTGGCCATCTTCGCCTGGGTGGCAATCCACTGGAACAGTCGTCTTGGGGTCCTGTACCGCTTGGTCCATCGTTGCGTGTTGGTACATTCTCCCAACACGACTGTTCCGTCCTCCATAACCATTGGCAGTCTGGTAGTCTCTGGACAGCCGACCCTGGATGACGTTCGGTCGGCTGGGGATGGCATCTCTGGACAGCTGATCCTAGGTGACGATGGATCAGCTGGAATCGATCTCCTAACTGGACAGCTGTCCGATGTTGGCGAGTGGACAACTGGAGGAGATCGATTTGTACTGACCTTAGGTGGAGTTTGGTCAGTGCAGGAAAAAGTAGGTCCAAATATAAATGATTCTATTGAACAAACATCATTAAATTTACGCAAAATATTTCGGACATATCTCAATAAACTTTGTATACGTTGGCACGAAACGAAAATGTGACGCAAGTCTTCTTGCAAACCACAAGAAGGACAAACGTCAGACAGCTGATAGCCAGCTTTACAATAAAATTTACTTGTTGAAATAGCGCCATGAAGGATTCTCCAGTTAAGGTCACCTTCATGCATGCTGTGAGGATATTCATAAACATGACTGTATATGATGTTAGAGGGAACATTTGATTTTAAAATATTTTTCCATGGGGACAGTAACTTTTTGGTATGGGAACAATTAAAATTCTGAACAACAGATAACAGATAAATGATTTTCTTTGGACATTTATCAAGAACAATACCCTTACTTAATTCAGGTGCATTGTCAATATCTAATTTTAAAATATATTGGTGAACAGCACCAATATCAATATCATTATGTAAAAAAAGATCTATCAATTCACTCCACTCCGGTGGAAAAGCCGACCATAATAAATCCAGATGTTGTTGGATACAGCGTTCAGAACGAATGCTTAAAATTCCAACAAGATCTGCTGCAGTTAATTTTCTTTTCAAACTAGTATCAAACAGATCTTTAATTTTAGTCATACCGGCAATTACAAAATTTTCAAAGTAAAACGGTTCATCGGTTTTAGAGTTAAGTAATAAAGGGTTAAAGAACAAAGGTTCTTCTAAAATGTCAGCAACTGAGGTATCATCTATTTTTATTCTAGATGATTCAAAATATTTCCAGGCTTTTATTAAATCTTTGTAAAAGCATGGGATGTTACTATACTGAAAATCCCCATCAAGTAGTAACAATTGTACATCATAATTCAAATTAGAAACAGTAGATAAAAAATATTTACAAAAATAGTAACAAGGATGAACTTCTTCGCCATTCATTAATGTCAAAAATCTGTACATAAACTGAATTCGAAAATCACGAATTCTAGATAAAATATGAACCAAACCCTGTCCTCCAGTACATACAGGAAGATATAACATTTCTTTGGAAACCCAATGTTTTCCTTGCCATAGAAAATCTACAAATTTATTTTGTATGGCAGTAATAATTTCATCTGGTACTGCCACAGAATTTAATCGATGCCACAATTTTGACGCGGAAAGTAAATTAATAACAAGTGTTCGTCCTCTGAGTGTTAAACCGCGAGCAAATGGCTTCCACCTGTCAAGTTTGACAGTAATATCCTCCTCCATCCCTTCCCAATTTTGTTTATAGAAATCCTTATTGTTTCCAACAAAAGTACCCAAAACCTTTAAACCTTTATTATTCCACTTGAGACCAAGTGGACAATCATTTCTATTTTTCCAACTTCCCACCCACAAACCCTCTGACTTTTGTAAATTAATTTTTGAATTGGAAGCTTTCTGGTATATATCTAACCAGAAAGACAACCTATTAAAATCAGAGTCTTGCGTTAATAAAGTATCCAAATCATCTGCATATGCAGATAAACAACTTTTCTTACCATCAGATAATGGAAGTTCAAGTCCTGATAAGCCGTCGTTTGATCTTAGTTTGTGTAAAAGAGGTTCAAGACATATGGCATATAATTGACCAGACAAAGAACATCCTTGTCGTATACCTCTTTTAAATTGAAAAGGGGATGATAACGAGTTATTAATTTTAAGTAAGCTATGTACATCTGTATAAATAGTTTTTATACAGGATATAAAATAATCGCCAAAACCGAAGGCTTCTAATGTCTTCATCAAATAACCATGATGAACACGATCAAACGCCTTCTCTCGGTCAAGGGAAACAATAGCAAGGGGGATATGTTCCTGATTAGCACAACACGTAGCATCAGAAATAAAACGAATATTATCACTTATATGACGACCGGGAACACAATAACTTTGATCGATATTTAATATATCGGGTAGAACGGTACGGAGTCTTAACGAGAAAGCTCTCGTTAATATTTTATAGTCGCAACAGAGAAGAGACACAGGTCTCCAGTTTTTAAACAAACTACTATCACCTTTCTTTGGAATCATCGTCAGAACGGCTCTTCTGCACGAAAGCGGAAGTCTGTTTTCTTCAATAGAAGAAACAAAAACTTCGTGCATATCTTTCCCAACGATGTTCCAAAAGGTTTTGTAAAATTCACTAGGCAACCCATCAATACCAGGGGACTTATTATTATTCATTTTTAAAACGGCACAGGACAATTCATCATAACTTATTACACTATCTAATGTTTGCTTTTGGGTGTCACTTATTGTAGGAAGGTCTTTCAAAATTTCATTTTGACAACCTTCATCAACAGGATCGGGCTATACAAATCGGAGTAAAAATTTCTGGCAAGGGTTTTTATTTCCTGATCAGAATCAGTTATACTGCCATCAGGCAAGGTTAAATGGGATAATAATTTCTTTGTACCACGTTTCTTTTCAAGGTCGAAGAAATATTTTGTAGGTTATCTGAATCATTAACATATCTGAATCTTGAACGAACCCAAGCACCACGGGCCTGGATTCGTTCAAGTTCAGATAACTGATGTTGCTTCTCAATTAAAATGACATTAAGATCAGGGCTAGTTGCAATATTTGATTTTAATAACTCAATATCAGATTGCAAACTATCAAATTTACGTTTAAAATCATAATTCTTTTTAATGGAAAATTCTTGCGAAAGTTCCTTTATTTTGTATTTTCCACGATCCCACCAATCTTGGATACACTTAAACTGAAATTTCTGTAATCGCCAGGAAAGCCAAAAGTTATTTATCATGTCAACATACAGTTTATCATCTAAAAGAGATGTATTTAAACACCAGTAAGCACTCTTGTGTTTATTTGGTATTTCTTTAAAATAAACACGAACGTTATCATGATCAGAATATGAACATGGTTTTATTTCTGAGGATCGAATAAACTGACTATAGTGTTTAGATATATAAATTCGATCGAGTCTTGCGGCGACACCGTCATTTCTCGACCAGGAATAAGTTCTATCGTACGGGTGAATATTGCGAAACGTATCAATAAATTTGAAACGTTTAACAATAGATTTATATTCATTACAAGAATGGGGGTGGGGTTCAGTATCTCCTGTCCGATCTAAGGAAGGATTAGTAGTACAATTAAAATCACCTCCAAGAAATATTGGAATGGAAGAATCAAGTTGATTCAAATGGTGTTTTAAATATTTCAAAAAGTCTAGTTTTTCTTTTGAGCAAGTTGGGGAATAAACATTCAACAAATATACAGTTTGCTCCTGTATTTTAATAGTTGCATGTAAAATGCGACCAGGTAAAATAATTTTATGATCTAGAATAGTATATTCTAAATTATTGGAAAAACATATCGCTTATCCAGCAGAAATAGTTGAGAGATGAGAAAACAATATTTCTCCTCTCCATATCATTTTCCATATACCTTCATCAGAAGGTATGGTGTGAGTATCTTGAAGAAAAACTATGTCTGCATTCAATTTAGATTTTAAAGAATCTAATATAAAATATCTTTTAAAAGAATCTCGACAACCTTGAGTATTCAGTGAAACTAACGAAAAACCAGACATTACAATTGTAATTGTAATGAACAAAATGTGCAAAAATGCATAATTAAGTGGGCAATACATATTGACTTTGATCTCTAGGCATGAGTTTTCAAATACGTTTTTAATTTCTTTATCAATTTATTTAGTCGGGCCTTCAACTGGGAAGACGACTCAGGGTTTTTTCGGCGATCAATAAAGTCTTGGCACAGTCGCCTGAGGTTGGTGGTATACTCTAAACACTTCTCAACAGGCTTTTTGTTGCTTTTCAGTTCGGAAAGAAGTCTGTCTAGCTCTTCGGTGGATATTTTTTGTTCAGTATCCACGACGACTTGAGATACGTTTTGTTCGGATAAATCAGAGGATATAGACTCAATGTCTATATCCTCTTCTTCATCATTGTTGAGAATAGAATGGGATGGAGGAGGCAAATCCCATATACTTATGTCATCTTTAGTAGATACATCAGGGGTTTTGGTGGTTGTGGCGGTTTTAATACAGATAATGGAATCATTATCTACAGCTTTGCGTTAAACTGCAGATTTCACTGGCAATGGATCAGTATCCACTTTTTCAGTTGCGGAGTGAACATCAACAATGACATTAGAAACAGTTAAATTCTCAGATTTTTGCTCAGCAGTAACATTAGTGGAGGTGTTGGAAGCAGAAATATTAACATTGGCTGAGCTGTCATTGATTCCAGAGTCTATGATAACAGACTGCTCCGCTGTCCCGGTTGGCGGAACTGGTTCAGCCGTGAATTGGACATTTGTACTTGATTCTGACTTGTTATTTTGTGGTCGATTTTTAGGGCACCGATTTTGAATATGACCAGTCTGTTTGCATTTAAAACAGACAACATCGTCATTCACAAATATTCTGTAGCTTTGCCTTTGATAATACATATCAAAAGACTCCGGTAATGTAACATTGGGGTGAAGAATAAGGGACACTTGTCGTCTAAATGACTTGACGTGTTTTAGTGCTGGGATTTTAATACCGAGTGCAATGGGTTTTATGTCGGAAATTATGCGTCCATAACGCATCAACTCATCCTCGAGTAAATCATTGGGAATAAAAGGGGGACAATTAGACAAGGTAACTTTTTTCGGGATTTTTACCAAACACTGAACTTCAACAAACTCATCCCCAATACTTAAACCATTTGAACACAACTCTTCAACGTCATCGAGATTAGATAAAAACACTACAACCCCAGGCCTCATACGAGAGGCAGCCACTATGTTTTCTGGCTTGACTATATCGGCAATAGCAACAACATATTGCTCGATTGAGACAGCCGGTATGTTTGTTAGTTTCACACCGTGTTTTCTTGAGACAAAGCCAAAAGGCTTATGTCCAAATGACGGCATCTCATCATCTTTACTTTTCGATCTTGAAGTTTCTTGAAAAGTACTTTCACTATTTTCACTTGACAAACTTTTTGATCCCGAACTTTCTCGGCTAAATACTGTATTATTGCTAACATTAGCCTTAGGCAAAGATTTTCCAACTACCACTGAAAGTATTGTCCTTTTAATTAAATTAAGGTCCCTATTGTCCTTATCGTTAAACACTGTATTGCTCGAGGCAACATTTGACGACAACTGAGTAGTTTTTCCGTTCACTACTACACTAGAAAACGAAGGCGACGCCATCTTTGAACAAAAAATAAACCAGTAAACAAAAATACAATCCTCAAAAAATCTCGGCAATCCGAGATATAAATACGAAAAACACCCCACAAAATGAAAGAGCTTCTTCTGAACACAACAATACAAATATTTACGAACCACAATACAAAATAACCAATAAATAAATGCTTTGAGCGGAGCTCCGAAAAACACGTCCTATCCCTTCAAGAAGAACAATTGTTCAAGTCCAAACACTAATTGGTCATTCAGAAAGTAATACACCTTGCAGATGAGGTCAAAGTTCAAGCTCAAAGGTCACCAACAATGGATCGTTTGTAACATGTTGCCTTAAAATGATTTTACCACATAGCCTACCTTCAAGTAAAAAACAGTGATAGCCTGGATACTATTTTCACATTCAGAATAATGCATCCACGAGTTTAAGGTCAGCAAACATGGTATGCGACACATCGCCTTTGATTGATCCAACAACAAGCTAAATATCAAAAGCCTACCTCAAAATTTGTCATTCACAAAGCAATAATGCAACCTCAGGATCAAAGTTCAAGGTTAAAGGTCTACAAAGATGGTACGTGACACCTTGAAATGATCTACCAACATGCCAAATATCGCAAGCATACCTTAACAGAGAAAAACGGTTACAGCTAGGACACGAATTTGTCATTCAGAAGCAATATTGTGACAATGAGGTCAAAGGTCGTCAACCATTGTATACAACACATCGCATTGCAATTACCTACCCTATACCAAATATTAAAAACCTACCTCAAGAAACAAAACAGGTAAAGTCCGATTTCGGATGGCGGGGCCCTAATTAAAAGATCAGCTTAAACACCATAGAATAACACCAGAAAGCATTATTAGCTCAAACGATTTTAAAAATTAAATTCTAAACAGACTACTTATAATGATGCAGAAACTATAGGAAAAAGATTAATTATCTTAGAAAGGGAGCAAATATTGAATTAACTTGACTTGAACTTCAGATGAAGAAATAATAAGTATACAATCACTAAAAATAAAACAGCAAGTAGATTTAGCGCATGATTTAGCTCTAGTTAATGAAATGACAAATATAGTCAACTACAAATTTTTTCTTTGTTCCAAAAACTATTAATTTGGTTCTTTTTTCTCGTGGTTAAAAACCTAAAATAATGGAAACTAGGGTGTATTATAAGTCAGGATCCAAACTATAGAGAGATAACAATAGCTGTTAATACAGCAAAGCTATCAGATATTAAACTAGACCCTAGCATGCGCGCAACTATCCCGCAATTCACATATGATGTACAAAGGGAACTAATTCAAACAAATAAAACCTAATTTTATATTTATTTATTCAAAAGAAAGAAATTATGATGTGCCATAAAATATTTATTAAAAAAGGTCATCATATAAACAAGAATTGTTTTGTGTTGTGTTCAGCTTGACGTATGACTTGTTTAGTCAGAACTGACACAAATGTTATGTTATTGAAAAGGTCATTTATCATCATCCTCCCAAGTCAAGGGTTTTCTACATCATCGCCACATCATCGTTATATCATGGAGCGAATGCGGACTCAGAACACCTGACTTGGGAGGATGTTTATTATTATTAAATGACTTAATTTACTTATTAAAAAGAAAGAAATTACGATGTGCCATAAAAATATTTATTAAAAAGGGCCATCATATGAACAAGAATTGTTTAGTGTTGTGCTCAGCTTGAGGGTTTACTTGTTTAGTCAGAACTAACACAAATGTTAATTGAAAAGATCATAATCATCCTTCCAAAAGATAAAGGAAACAATGACGGTGTGAGCATGTTGATGTTTAGGTGGCTCCACAGAAAAGTGTTAATACATGTGTTATGAACTGATTTATCTCATAAAGTGTGTCCTGCAGATGGAGATAATTGAACTTTCTAGTAAACTGTGCATTTTTCAATGGGAAAAAGGCGAAGGAAAAGCAATAACTCGAAATCAGGTTTGACTCCACCAAGTAAAACCGGTTCAAAGATGGCGACAACAAATCAAAACAATATATCCCAGATTTTAACGCAAGCACACGAATCACTCCATGGTTCTTATATAGAGATTCCAGCAAGCAATCCTATAAATATGAATAATAACCAAACTTTTACATATACATGTAGTCCGAATCGTCAACAACAACCGCTGCAAAACCATCTTCGTCCAATTCTCCAGAGCACCCCCCTACCAGGCCCATCTCATGGTTTTCACCAACAGCCTGCTCCTATTACATTTATTCAACCATCCTTACCTTCTATGTCTGCTGACATTCTTATGAGTGTACCAAATGTCACACCACAAATGATATTTTCGAACATTAATGACACAAATAATAGATTACAACGGCTAGAGCAAATCATGAATGAGAAACTGAGCAAGTTAGACTTATTAGATGTGGTTGCAGAAAAATTTGAAAGATTTGAACGAGTTATTACAGGAATGAGAAGTGAAATCGAAGAAATTAAACATACACAAGAAAAACACTCACAAATAATACACAATGAAGAAAAACACCATCACAACATTGAAGATAGAGTAAGGGCATTAGAAAGAGATAATAGAACACTGGAAAATGAAAATCATGAGTTAAAAGAGAAATTTCTTGAATTACAAACTCACTCAATGAAATACAGCCTTATTTTTACTGGTATTAAAAGTATTGATGGGTTTAATGAAAACACAGAGGAGGTGCTAAGGTTGTTTCTTGAGCAGGAGATGGGGATGACTGATGCTAGTGAAATAAAATTTCAGAATGTGCATCGCCTTAGTGAAAGAAACGACGGCAAGGAACGAAGCATTATTGCCCGGTTTTTCAATTACTCGGATCACGAGAGAGTAAGAAAAGCAGCCGCAGATTACCTTAAAAACAAACCATTATCTGTTTATCAACAGTACCCCAAAGAAATTAATGAAAGAAGAAAACAATTGATACCTAAGATGAAAGAACTTAAAAGACAAAAACGGCACGTAAAACTAATATACGACAAACTTTTTGTCGATGGCGAAGAATATCGATTTCCAACCCGTCGTGAGCCCCCACCTACACTACGATCTGATAATCAACAAGGTCAAGGCCAAAACTAGGACAACACATCGGACGATATACCAGGTCGTTATGTTGACAATGAAAATATACAATTAAATTTCACGTTTTTGAATGTATGTGGTATTAAGTCAAAACTTTTAAATCCTGATTTTGAATTACTTGTAAAAACATATGATGTTCTAGTATTTGTAGAAACAAAAACTGATGAGTTAGACGAATTAAAATTACCAGATGGATACAGTTACTATGCAAAACATAGGAAAAAATTTGATAAAAAATCTGGTGGAATATGTATTGTTTTCAAAAAATTCCTTTCACCAATTCTAAAATTTTTGAATTCAGAATCGGAATATGTTCAGTGGGTAGAAATTTTAAAAAATACACGTGACCGAGGTAATCCTGAATCTAAACTCCTTCTTGGTTGTATTTACATTCCACCAGAAAATTCCAAATATTATTCCGAAGAGGCTTTTACTGAGATAGAAGATGAATTAATGTATTTTACTCATGATACAAAAAATATAGCATTAGTTGGTGACTTTAATTCTAGGACAGGCTTACTTAGTGATTGTATTGTATTAGATGAAGACCTTTTTGATATTTTAAATATAGCTTTTTAAATGAAGACAACAGACTGATACACGAAGGTCTTACCCTTGAACGGTTTAGTCAAGATAAAACCTTTGTGAATAACAATGGACGAAAATTGATAGAATTATGTAAAAGGTGTTCTCTTCATATAGTAAATGGAAGGTTACATAAAGACAAATTTTTGGGGAAAAATACTTGTAAAGATTCTAGTCTGGTCGACTATTTAATTTTGTCACCTACTATTTTTGATTTTATTACAGAGTTTGAAATTTTTGAGTACAATCCACTGTTCTCAGATGTGCACAACCAAATGCACGTTCAGCTCAGTTTTTCGCAATGTGCCATCGATCGAAATACACATAATACCCGTAATAATAACAACACTTACGTGAAATGGAACACGAACAAAGCAGACAAATTTACTCAAGCGCTTAACGATAATCATATATTGAACGAAATAAATCGCACGCTTAATAATTTTGACACAAACTCGGTAACACCCGACCAGGTGAATAACTTTAGTTAGTAAATGACATCGGAAATGCACTCTTAAGTACTGCTTCAATGGTGTTTGGTCAATTTGGCAGAAAATCGTCTAAAACAACTGACGACAAACCATGGTTTAACAAAGAGTGTAAAATAAAACGTGAGGAATTCCATCGAAGTAAAAATAAATACACAAAATTTAAAACGCACGAAAATAAGACACTGATGAACAGAATTGCTAAGGAATATCGGCAATTGCTCACTAAAAATTATCACACATACAAGGAAAAATGTGCAAAAGAGCTGCGATCACTGTCTATGTCGGACAGTAAGGGATTTTGGAAAACACTTCATAAATTTTCGGGAAAACGTAAAGTAAATCCTGATGTTAATATTGAGACTTTTTATGAATATTTTAAAATTTTAAATTCTGAAGATGATAATGAAGAGGGGGGCTGGGACTTTGATTTTAAAAATTTTTGTGATGACCCTTTTATGGAAGAGATACTTAATGGAAAAATTACTGAGTTAGAAATAACGGATGCAATTATTGGGCTAAAAAACAATAAAGCACCGGGAATAGATAAAATTATGAATGAGTATCTGAAATGTTCAAATCCATGGTTAATTACTATGTATTGTAAGCTTTTTAACTTAGTTTTAGATACTGGGATTATTCCAGAAAGCTGGACCAGTGGAATAATTAAACCTGTTTTTAAAAATAAAGGTGACACGTCTGATCCTGACAATTATAGAGCTATTACACTGATAAGCTGTCTGGGAAAATTATTTACGTCCGTCATAAACTCTAGGTTAAATATATTTGCTAATGAATTGAGTCTTATTTCTGAAAACCAAGCTGGTTTCAGGAAAGGTTACTCAACTACTGACAATATATTTGTTCTTCATTCACTAATAGAGTTGTACTTTTCGTTTGGAAAAAAACTATATTGTACATTTGTAGATTTTAAAAAAGCTTTTGATACAGTTTGGCGTAAAGGACTATGGAAAAAACTACAAATTTGCGGGATTAAGGGTAAATGCTTTAATGTTATCTTGAACATGTATCGTAACATAAAGTCTTGTGTTCAGTACAATGGAAACGAATCTGATTTTTTTCCATGTTTGACAGGAGTAAGACAGGGTGAAAATTTGTCGCCTTTTCTTTTTTCTGTATTCCTGAATGACTTGGAAAACTTTTTTATTGGATTAGACGGTGTACCCCTAGACAAAATCAAAGAAACTTTAGAACAAGAGTTGGGTATTTTTGTAAAAATTTTTGTACTATTATATGCAGACGACACTGTAATTTTATCAGAAACAAAAGAAGGTATGCAACAAGCGTTAGATATACTAGAAAAATATTGTAAACTTTGGAAACTAGAAATCAATGTTAATAAAACAAAAGTTATTGTATTCTCCAGAAGAAAATCAAAACAAGATTTTAATTTCACATTACAAGGTAGAATATTAGAAATTGTTGATACATATTCATATCTTGGTGTTACTTTTAAATATAATGGTACCTTTTTAGAAACCAGAAAAAAACTTGTTAACCAAGCACAAAAGTCCTTATATAGTATTTATAAATTAATCCGTAATGAATCAATTCCTATAGATATTCAGTTTAAGATGTTTGATTCAATGGTTGAACCAATTTTAATATATGGGTCGGAACTGTGGGGATTTGAGAATCTCAAAATTATTGAACAAGTCCACTTGAAATTTTGTAAAAGAGTTCTCAAAGTTAGAAACAGTACACCTACGTTTTTGGTTTATGGAGAACTTGGGAGGTTTCCACTTGAAATCAGGATCAAACAGAGAATGGTTTCTTATTGGAGCAAGCTTGTGTTAAATGAAACAAAACTTAGTAGTACTTTGTATAGACTAATGCTTAACCTAAAAAATAAAAATCAAATAAATTTTAAATGGATTAATTCCATAGAATCTATATTTAATGATACTGGTATGGGCTTTATTTTTACACAACAGTCAGTATTCTACAATAAGAATTTGTTAAACCAAATTTTACGTGATCAATTTATACAAAACTGGTTCAGTTCTTTAAATACCACCTCCCGTGGTCTTTTCTATTCATTGTTTAAAAAGAGTTTTGAAATTGAAAAGTATTTAATTAGACTTCCAGAATCATGTAGGATTTGGATTACCAAATTAAGGACTTCAAACTTACGTCTACCTATTGAAACTGGGAGATGGTATAATGTACCTAAAGATAATAGAATTTGTAATTTATGTAGACAATGTATTGGAGATGAATATCATATTATGTTTACCTGTAGTTTTAATAATGTTGTAAACCTAAGAAACAAATACATCCCGAAATACTACACTAACAATCCAAGCTATTGTAAAATGGAAGGCCTTCTGTCTCTTTGTAACACAGAAGTATACAAAAAACTGTCAATTTTTATAAGAAAAGTGTCTGCTCTTCTTTGATTTAATGTGTTTATATTCATGTATAAATCAATGATTCTCATTTATATTTTGTTCTTTTCTATTACAATGTTATCGTTTTGTTATATGTACATCTCATGCTCATTCTGTCATGTTTATTGTACGCATATTATTTACCATGACCTCTTGTTACACATTGTATATGTGTCTGAGTGTTTTCTAATAAATCAGTAAAATCAGTTATAAATCCAAGTCAAGAGTTCCGAGTCCGCGTTCGCTCCATCATCGTTATAATGGGGCGAATTCGGACTCAGAACCCCTGACTCGGGAGGATGTTTATTATCAAATGACTTAATTATCTAAATAACAACACAAATCATAATCAAAAGGTAAATTAGTACACATAAACACATTTGAATTCATATTAAATATTAAGCACATTTGATCGCAATACGAAAAACCCATTCACAAGAACAATATGTATCTTCAATCCAATCTATGACAAGACCTGTCAACGGGTTAAAATTGCCACCATATTGTGGATTGCGCGATATGAATTATAACCATATTGTGAAAGCAACAATATCCCCCTGTACTAAATAAAAGTAGATTTGAAAAAACACTTGTTACAGTAATAATACAATTGTTCCCAAGTACAGAAGCCCATGTCTCCATGTACTTAACTCAATACAGTCAATGATTTAATATGTAGTGACAACAATGTATGACAGTTTACATATATGAAAATGACCAATATAGTAAAAGTAAAACACACTGGCTGACTGCAGACTATGGAAAGCCAAAATTGTCTTATGTAATGTGTTTTATTTACGTTAAGTGGTTTTATCTTTACGTTTGGTGGTTTGATCTTTACGTTATGTAGTTTCTTATTTACGTTTAGTGGATTTATCTTTACGTTTAGTGGTTTTATCTTTACGTGTTGTGGTTTCTTATTTACGTGTGGTGGTTTCTTATTAACGTGTGGTGGTTTCTTATTTACGTTTGGTGGTTTTATCTTTACGTTTGGTGGTTTCTTATTTATGTTTATGGTTTTATCTTTACGTGTGGTGGTTTCTTATTTACGTGTGGTGGTTTCTTATTTACGTTTGGTAGTTTTATCTTTACGTGTGGTAGTTTCTTATTTACGTGTGGTGGTTTCTTATTTACGTTTGGTAGTTTTATCTTTACGTGTGATGGTTTTATCTTTACGTATGGTGGATTCTTATTTACGTTTGGTGGTTTTATCTTTACGTTTGGTGGTTTCATATTTACGTTTGGTGGTTTTTCATTTACGTTTGGTGGTTTTGTCTTTACGTTTGGTGGAAATTTTAATCCGGTATTGAGTTCACACCTGCACCGGTGCACGTGTTTCTTAAAATGGATTCAGATTCCGTATGGAAAGTTTTAGAAGATTCTAATCTCTCATCTCTATATAGCAATTTTGCAGAACAACGTATCGATACAATTGAAATTCGTTCTATGTTTAGATGATAAACAACTTGATAAATTGGGTCTTTTTACTATGGGTGACAGAATACGATTTATGGAATTCGAAGCGGTTAATCGTGCCAAAGGTAATTTGAATCTGTGACCATCTGTAAATTTGGCCTCACTGAGTAACTGCAGGTTTTGGGTGCAGAAACTAAGTGTTTTCCAGTGACGCAAATATGTTTTCACCAGTTAATAAATTTTTAGATAGCTCCAATTTACTTTCGGTTTTTATTGCTGGACGTTAAGCATAATCTATCATTTTTTAATGCAGTGAATGTAAAATTAATAAATTGTCTTTAAAATCCAAAAAATTTATTCTTGCAAGATCATACACAATTTTGTCAGTTTTTAAACTTAATTTATACCAGTGCTTCACCAAGATTCACAAAGGTTATTTCTTTACATTTAAAATTATTGCTAACTGTGGAAGTTTGTTTCGGTATTGCCCGTTTTGAACATAGATACAAAGCAAGTATACTCCAGCGAATACAAGATAATTTAAAAAAAACATGATATTTAAACGAAAAAAGTCAGACAGGTCAATAAGAAGTTTCCGTCAATATTGGCCACGGCCGTTATTATAATCTCTTTTTTTCAGGCACTAAACTAATGCATTCTCTTTATAGCTGATAAATTTTGCTCTGGTTGATAACATCTGAAATCACACACAAAATCTTTTCAAGTGCGATATATTCAGTATAATTGCAACCAAAATGTCATATTCCGTTACGCTCCGTTGATTACCGTTACCCGTAACGGAACGCAACGCCACGGTATAAATTTTTTTAATTAAATGAAGAACACCGTCGAATTATTTTTGAGGGGAAAAATGTTCTTTTAATTAAAGATATGTTCATTTTTAATAACTTGTGGTTTGTGGTCCAAGTTCAATAGAATTTATACATTCTCCTCTTTTTGCAGCAGTATGCTCTGGCAAATAATATACGGATTCTCAACACCTCCATCTTTCCCAAGACCGATACATTCATACCTAAATACTGTTAGCAAAATATGTTGTTCGGTCTGTTTCGATTGTACCGTTACACATATCGGTATTAGTATTTCTAAATTACTATATATTGACTGGAAGGTCCTTTTAAGTAACCATGTTAATTTTTAATAACTCCCAATCTGGGGTCCATATTCGCCTTAATTGATTGAATCGTAATACACATACGTACTACACATCGATGTGGTTTTTTTCGTAAAGGGCATCCTCACAAGTCAGTGTTTCTGTGTCCACGAAACCCCGACAAACTTAGCTAGGAAATTCCCGGGCTGGAAGATTTTCATATGACGTCAAACCTTCAAAATATCCCCCAATGAAATAGCTTGAAAGAAGCAAGTGTTCGGTAATAGTCATTTTTACTCATTCTTGAATGGGAAGAAAACGTAACGCAACTATAATACATCGATTTTTACGTGGTCTATGCATCACATCCGTTTGATTTATTTACAACCGACATCGGGATATCCCCTGAATGAAAGCGAACTTTTGATTAGCTACATGCAGGTATGATGTAGCCAATCAAAATAGTGACTCTTAGCCTGGGAATTTCCTAGCTAAGTTTGTCAGGGTTATGTGGACACACAGAAAGCCTGATTTGTGAGGATGCGTAAAGAGTAAAAACGTTTTTTTTTGTTAGCAGATAAATAAATGCAAATCGTTCTCGTTAGGACTCCCATACGTTCAACCATCTATATAAGAAAAGCCGCCACAGAATATAGGACAGCAAACGTCAATCGGTCAAAATTAAATTAACCGCACAAGTTGATCACAACGGAAAGGACATTACTTTTAACAAGATTGGAAACAGACCGGGCACAAGCCTACCACCAATGAATCATATTTTAAAGCAAAATATCAATATCCCGCTGGTATTGGAAACGCATACAATGTTAAGCACATCTTAATGAACTTTAAAGCTAATCATCCACAAATTATTCATGAAGACAACCGGCTAGAAATACATTCAAATCAGAAAATGGATCAAACCAACCAAACTGAAAATATGTAAAATGTGTAGGATATCTGAAAATAAAAAAGCCACCAAGCCTAGTTTAATGAACAAGAAAATAAAACTAGACTTGGTCACCTGCAATATTGAGGTCAAAGGTAATTTTAAATATTTAGGTGAATTGGGTAGTAAATTCGATATTCTATGCATGCAGGAACATTGATTGTATTAATGCCAAATACTTGTTCTCTCTGATTCGCTGCCTTTAATGGAAGTTTTTGTAAGATATTGTGGGTACATGCGATGTTGCTATCGCGTGAAATCCGGAGCAAGGATCTCTCCACAAGAGAACGAAAAATTGAAGTGGGTAGAGCATTATTGCTATTGAACTTTTGCCACCTGATAATATCTGCCTTAACTGTGTCTACATACCTGCTTAGAATTCACGAGACTCGCACATTGAATATATAGAAAACGTGGACATTCTTTAAACTTTACGTTCATCTTTTATGGGTTCCCACAGGATAATCCTGGCCTGTGATTGTAATGGAACATTGTAGACATCCCGTAAGTCCAATAAGCATGACACACTTCTTAAATCCTATGTTGAAGAAGCGAACATCAAACACTATTACAGCAATGGTCCGACGTTCTACCATCATGCAAGTGATTCCAAGATGATTACATTGTCATCCGCTGAGATAAAAGGCCATTTTTGCTTTATGATACACGAGCCCTGTGCAAACAATATATCTGCACACGTTCTTATGTCAGTTAGTTGTACGGTTAGAAAACCCACATCAAAAGTCAAAAAAGGACAATATGTGAGTTATAAGGAGATATCAGTGGAGAGACATAGATAAAACTAGGTTTTTGCGACCTCATAGACAGAAATATTTCTACCTATAATCGGATTGCCTAATCTGCCAAGGAAGATATTAAATTCCTATGTGGCACACTTAACCAAGGAAGAACATCATCTGTTCCAGCTAGAACAATGAATCTTTGAGGTCCAAAAAGGCGTTAGCCAGAGAGGGGTTTGGAACTTTTGAAATCAGCCAAGAAATTGCATGGACAACAAATGGAAAACTAAATAATTATCTAAAACCAGAAAAAGGAAATTACGAAAACAACTGAGACAAGAACAGTTCATAGAGAGAATCAGTATAAATATGTCTAATCAAAACTCTTCCGACTTCTTTAAGCTTATTAAACGCAATACGCAATCACGTTTTAGTACATCATGTCTTCTTGTAGGAAATAACAGTCTCTTTTCTATATCCCGACCAGACACACGCATTCGCCAAAAATTAGAGGATCTATCATTGCCAAGGACGGTCATTTTCTATGATTCCAATTATCTGTCCCTTTGCAACCAACGTAATGGAATAATTTAAGAGTTATGTGATCTTAAGCATACCAACCAAACTCATGAGTTTTTGTTTATGGACATTAGACATGCTATCGATACTCTCAATAATGGAAAATCTGAGGATGCGTCAGGGCTAATTAGCGCTAAGCACTTAAAGAACTCGCCTCACTCTGTGACTGTGTTTCTGCATAGCCTCTTAAACAAATACTGTCGAATAGAACTGTTTCAAAATTGCTAAAATCAGGCATGTTCTCGTCTATTTTTTCTAAATGGAAAGGATCCAAAGGATATGGATAATTATACAGGTATCACGGTCACGTCTACTATATTTAAACTTCTGGAAGCCTCTCTGCTGACCTGTCTTAAGTGAATTCTTCCCTCGGTCATCTATGCAATTTTGGGTTTGCCATAAATGTTGATAGCGGCCTTCTTGATAAGTGAAGCCAGATCTGAGGCGAAACAAAATACACACGATTCTTTTTTCTTTATAACAGTAGACAGCAGAAAAGCTTTAAACGTGGTGGACCACACCATTCTTTTAAACAAAGTCTACCATCTTCAATAAAACTCGTCTTTCTGGTCAGTTATAAAAGATTACTACACTCTGATTTGACTTTAAAAGGGAAAAATGAAAAGGAACAGTTTTGAAATTAAGATGTTGACACGGTGGTATATTTTCGCCTTTTCTGAGTAAGCTGTATGTCAACGACTTACTGGACTACCTACAGAATAGTAGCAATTGCTAAAATAGGTACTACATACATAGGCGTCCTGACCTGTGCTAATGATACTGCACTTCTTATCAATAACCGCATTGAACTACAGGACAAGTTACTATACATAAATAGTTTGCGATTATCATTCATCCGTTGAAAAAACGATGGTAATCAATAAAAATTGGAAAATGGATAAGTCAAACTGCAATAGAAGCTTTGTAATTCTGTCATTCTCCCATCTAAAGAGACTACACAATTATTAGAACTGAAATGACAGAAAACAACTTTAAGTCAAGATTAAGTCTGGCAAAACGAACTTTATTTTCTCTTATTGGTGTTGGAGTCCATGGATCAAATGGTATAAATGGTAGGGGATTTACAAGTGTAACGTTCTATGCAGACTTGTATATGGACTAAAATTGTTACCAATCACTGCGGCCCAGTTTGAGACCCTCAGTAGTTTTCACATTAAGACTATGACAAATCTACAATCTCTACCTATAAGAACGGTCAACTTACTTTTACTATGAGCACTACCCTTGGAAGCAGAAGTACATAAGAGGATGCTTACTTTTCTATATAAGATCAAGTCGTCCCACATAGGACAATTTGAAGAACTGCTGAGCACCAGGTTGTTATAAACTAAGATAACCCTTATAGGTTCTTCAAAAAAGCAGTTGATATTCTTTGTCGACATAATGTTTCTCCTCTCAGAAATTTTACATATTATTTTGAAGGAATCGAGGACGAAGCTTTTAAAGAACGAATGCAGGTTATTTGACAAAATTGCTGGTAAAGGAAGCCAATGTATAATCATCTTAAGTTTTTGTCTCGCCTTTGACGATAGTCGCTGCAGACGATACATATATATGGGAATTCGACGGTGGCATAAACACTGGACATTTTACTTTATATCTTTGTAAGCTCAAGCCCTAGGGGAATCAAATTTGGTCCAGTGGTAGCTTATAATGAGTACTTGCTAGTTCTTCTGACCTCGACCTCAATTTCACGGTCCAGCGCCTAAGTTAACGTTTTTTGATTAGGGCAGTCCTCTGTAACCATGCATGGTAGGATGACAATATTTGGTATATAGGTGCTGCTGAATAGTGCTGAATAGTGCTTGTCTGTCAATTAGGACTCACCTGACCTTGACTTCAATTTCACGGTCCAGCGGCTATGTTAAAGTTTTTGGATTACAGCAGTTCCTCTGTAACTGGTAAGATGAAAATATTTGGTATATAGGTTGATGATGAATAGTACATGTCTGTCTAGTAGGTTTCACCTGACCTTGACCTCAATTTCATGGTCCAGTGACTCCGTTAATGTTGGATTAGATAAGGTTTTCTGTAACCATGCATTTTATATTTTAAATGATAATTATTGAATGTTTTTTACGTGATGCTCATGGCGTTTTTTTTGTTACTGAGGCGAAATGCAGACGAAACATTTTTCTGTGTCTACACTTGTTATGGATAAAAGTAATCTTGGTATCGGATACACATATCCTATTTACAAGCTTAAAATACTGTATCAGATGTAACGAAGAGGTCGATCCGTGCTAGAGTAATGACCTTAACATATTGCCTACAAACCCGCTCTCATAAATTTTCTTACAGAAAGGAACCGTAGAGCTGTAAATGCTGCCATAATAGATATGAAACTTTTAACTCGCTTACTTCTGTAATGTCATTGTTTATCCAACCAGAAGAAAGAATGCATTATTAAACTAAATTCATATATCATATATAAGTTGTCTGTTTGGAGAAGATGAATGGCATCTACACTTCAGCACAAAACTAGATTTAGTCAAACTAAATGTAGACAGTTCACATGATTCACATCTCTTTAAATCAGACACTGATTGGTCTTCAATTCAGCAGATTTGTTCAGACTTGTGTTATCGTCATTGTTGTGTCATCATGCTCAAAGGCTATGGATTTTGAGCACGTTTCTATACATGTGGGGTACTGAAATTGGCCAACGTTGCATCGGGGCAGCCCGGCCGCTGGTAGGACATATTTTGACCGAGTTCTTCGACAAGGTATCCCAAAGACTAAACCACCATGTTGATGTTCTAGGCCATGAATTACTAGCCACTAACAACCGTCCTAGCGAAGGCATTAAATTGTCAGTCTATGACGTTAATTATCCCCATCATCATTATCATCAATTGATGAGTTTACGTCGTTTTCTTCTGAAACCAGTTGATGGTAGAATGGGGTATGGCGTCAACGCAACACAGATTTTGATCCTGCACATGTTCTGGGAACTACAGCTTTTGGTGGTGGCGGAGTGACAGTTTGGGGATGCTTCTCATATGACTGTAAGTTAGACTTTAGATCATTAGATGGCACACTAACTGCTTTAAAATACAGAGATCAGATTTTGGACCCCCGTATTGTGCCCCATTTTGATGCGCATCAACATGGAAACAGACCCGTGTTCATGGACGACAACGCAAGACCTCATAGAGCACGCATCGTCAAAGATTATCTTGCAAATTAGGTAATTCAGACATTACCATGGCCTGCCATGTCTCCGGATATGAATCAGATAGAGCATGTTTGGGATTATCTCGGCCGGAAAGTGAATGAACGTGACCCTCCATGTCAGAACATTCAAGAATTGCGTGATACTTTAATTCAGGAGTGGCGGAAATTCCCTCAAAGTAGACTTCAGAGACTTGTCCAAAGCATGAGAAGACGAGTTCAAGAATTGCACCGGAAGCGTGGTGGATACACACGATACTGACTCTTTTCTTGTGAATAAATGTTTAAAAATGATTTCTTCTTACATCTTAATAACCCTCAACCTGCCAACTCTTTGTATGTAACATTACCAGCGGTTCAAACTGAAACGTTTTTTGTTTCAGTTTTATGGCATATTTTTACAAACGACATCTTGTTGGTCTTTTCTATACATTTTGAATGGTAAAATCATAAACTTCTTTAAAATAGTCGACTATTTTAAACGAAACGTGAAATTAACAATGGATGGTTATATATTGATAAAAAATATTGGTTTTAAAAAATCACCTCCGCTAAAATCCTGGTGGTCCCTAACTTATGGCCAAGTGTATATATTATAATGTTTATGGTATACGGTATATAATTTATAAGATATCTCATATTCTCATAAGTGTACAAGATATCTTGAATATGGAGTAAATATGAATTGACTTGCCATTAACGTAGGTAAACTTAAAATTACATATTGTGCATATCATTGTATCAATTAGTTAACTAAAGTTCAGAATTATGAAGCATGTTTTACTGCATGTCTTATTTATCATCTGACCACATGTTTTATTAAACGTCTTTCCTACTAAAGGCAACTTGCATTAAAGTTTCGATTCTTATGCCTTGCAGTTAATTTTTAAATGAATTTACTTTCCGATACAGAAATCTTTAAATATTACATCCAATATGTCCTCTGAGGTTATTTTTCCTGTAATCTTCCCTATTTCCCGTGTTGCTTTGCGCAGACTCTGTGCTGCCAGTACAACATCATCCTTACTTCTGTAACTCTGATACATTTCTAGATATGTGACACAGTTTGTTAAGTGTTGTCTGTGTCGGGCCTGTGTTAGACTCGGGTTTCCCGCCAAAGGGTCTCCACATCTGCAAAAGAAAGCTTCAACTGTTTAGTGTGTACACACAAAAAATTATTATTGCTGTAAATTGTTAAACATAGAAGTTCAATGCATTGTGCACTTATCACAAGTTGAAAACATATATCCATAATACAGCTGACGGAAATTGCAGAAATATTTTTGTTCAGAAAAAGTTTTGTTTTCTGTCAATGGTGTGATTTAGATTTCAAGTATATAAACATACATTAATTAGATTTCTGGGTTACAATATAAATATAGAAGTTTCACAATAGCGTTGACAGCAAGATACCTTACTTATGATGCAAATGTATTTCATTTACTTTACCGATGTCATGTAATCTGTGTAAATATTTAGCGAGGGCCTAGTTGGCCGAGTGGTTAGGGCCGTTATCTACTATTGATCACGTGGTCTCTCAACACTTATGCCGCAGGTTTGATTGATTGATTGATTGATTGATTAATGGTGTTTAACGCCCGAGCAGCAATATTTCAGCTATATTCAGGCGATGAACATGAAATGGATGATAAAATGAACATGAAATGATGATGAATGAAAATGGGATGGGACACAAGGAAAAATAGGGGTAACGGATTTTAGATTGCCACTGGCAAATGGGAGACTGGATTGGGTCGGACAATTTAGCCTCCTGTAGCGGGATCGAAATCCCTACTCATAGCGAATACTACAGCAGCGTTCTTTAACGTGCGAGGAACGTGGCATTTTTCCCAACACGGTGCACTAATATGGTTTGCGGTCAGGTTTTCCGTATTATGGCCTGACAACCCCAGCTTGCCAGGGGTACCCCATTCAACCACCTGGGGCACACATCCCAGTCGGTCTTTAGGCAAGCCGACCTGACACGCCGGTCAGGGTACTGGGCGCTATTAAGTCGCCTTTTACGACAAGCTAGCGCGACTGCGGTCTATTCTTTTAGCCACCCGGATCCCGCACGGGGCCCGCAGGTTTGAGTCCAACTGCGGGCAAGGTGTGCTTTTAGTCAAAAGGATTGCCAGTTTTCCTACCTAAGGTCGGGTGTTTTCTCCGGCTGCCTCCCAAAATATAAACTGAACGCCATGATATAGCTGTAAAATTGGCGACAGTGGTGTAGAAACAACCATAAAAACAAAAACAATAAATATATGTCGAAATTCCAAGTAAATTATATATGTAAAACAGTTATGACTTCACATAATAAACACCCATCGAATTTACAATAAGGTGCAGTTACAATGTATTATGATAAAAAACGAAATAAGCTACTTACAGATTTTCTATCCTGGACTTTATGACTTTTATAAGTTCAGTTATTCCCTCTTCTGTTGTACAAGATATTGCACATACATGTGAATACGTCTTTTCAAGTTCTCTAATAATTCTTGGGTCCACAAGATCACACTTATTTACAATCACTATAACGTCATCTGCACTGTTTAAAGACACCAACAAACCAGAAGTCTTATCTTGGATGCATTTTGTCTGTAAATCCGTTGAAGAATTCAACACTCCCAAACGCCACAGTGTTTCTTTAACCCTTGCTTCAATGTTATATTTGTTACAATTTTTTAAATCGTCTGCAATGTCAGTAGCTGACAACATCATTACTTTTAAATCTGAATTATTAGCTCTAGAATTATAAAACAACCATTACTTAAAGTAAGAACGTGTAAAAAATGACAGAAAGTTAATTGCATTCAAATAGAAGGTAACCAAACTTTTGCATATATGAGTTTGTCTTAATCGAATATGTACATTGAAGAAATCACAAGATAGGAATATTTGTGCAATTATTTATTTAAAACCAGATTCTAAAATGCCTTGTGTAGTACCTGTTAAAGAACGCAGTTTCTTGCTATATTCGGCAAAGGATATTCTAGAAATAAAAGAAGCAAGTCGAGGCAAGTCTTGATTCGTTTAAAAAAAGAGTTACTTTTACAACTAAAGTTATAAAAAAAATGACCTTTTCAAATGCTGCCAGTTCTTATCAACAATACTTTTGATTTTTAAGCACGGTTTCCGGCAGACAGTTCCCATTCCAATTGATACTAAATAAATGTAGTTCTCAATGTCCTGAAAAAATTTACGGTTTTTTGCTTTTCGAAATCGCAGCTATTATAATTGGCTTGAAATTAAAAAGTCCTGCAAAGCTTCCGGGACCATTCAACTTCGCCCCCTTTTCAGTGGGGTTTGTATGCCTTATTTTTAGTCGTTTGTCTTTTAGCTCATGATATGTCAGTCTTGTTTTTTTTGTGTTGCTTTTTTAAGATTTTCGCTAGTGTTTGTCTTCTATATTGATGAATGTTTGATCGGATCTTATCATATCAGAACAGTTGTTTTGTAAATACATGTAGTTCTTAATATAAATTATTCAATATTTCTTATAATTTCTATAGCTATTATTGTTAAATTAATTTTATTTACAGTTATAATACGTGATAACAGCTACATGTAGGATAGAAAGTAACGCTTGAATACGGGACTGCTCATGCCAAGAAATCAAAATTAGAACAGTGCACACAGTATTACAGAACAACTTAACAAGTGTGGACACGGAAAAACGTCTCGCCTGCATTCCGCATCAGTAACGAAAATAAATTTCGTCATAAGCATTACGTAAATAGCATTAAATATCAGCAGCGGCCTGTATACAAAATATTGTCACCATACCCTGCATAGTTACAGGGGAACAGCCGAAACCCAAAAACTTCAACATAGTTGCTGGACCGTGAAATTGAGGTCAAGGTCAGGTGGAACCTACCAGACTGTCATGTACTATTCATCAGCAACCTATATACCAAATATTGTCATCCTACCATGCGTAGTTACAGAGGAACTATCGTAACCCAAAAACTTTAACGTAGTCGCTGGACCGTGAAATTGAGGTCAAGGTCAGGTGACACCTACCAGACAGTCATGTACTAGTCATCAGCAACCTATACACCAAATATTGTCATCCTACCATGCGTAGTTACAGAGGAACTGTCGTAACCCAAAAACTGTAACGTAGTCACTGGACCGTGAAATTGAGGTCAAGGTCAGGTGACACCTACCAGACAGTCATGTACTAGTCATCAGCAACCTATACACCAAATATTGTCATCCTACCATATGTAGTTACAGAGGAACTGTCGTAACCCAAAAACTTTAACGTAGTCGCTGGACCGTGAAATTGAGGTCAAGGTCAGGTGACACCTACCAGACAGTCATGTACTAGTCATCAGCAACCTATACACCAAATATTGTCATCCTACCATGTGTAGTTACAGAGGAACTGTCGTAACCCAAAAACTTTAACGTAGTCGCTGGACCGTGAAATTGAGGTCAAGGTCAGGTGACACCTACCAGACAGTCATGTACTAGTCATCAGCAACCTATACACCAAATATTGTCATCCTACCATGCGTAGTTACAGAGGAACTGTCGTAACCCAAAAACTGTAACGTAGTCACTGGACCGTGAAATTGAGGTCAAGGTCAGGTGACACCTACCAGACAGTCATGTACTAGTCATCAGCAACCTATACACCAAATATTGTCATCCTACCATGCGTAGTAACAGAGGAACTGTCGTAACCCAAAAACTGTAACGTAGTCACTGGACCGTGAAATTGAGGTCAAGGTCAGGTGACAGGTGACTGACTGGCAAGTACTCATCATAAGCTACCTCTGGACCAAATTTGATGGACCTAGGGCTTGGGCTTACAAAGATATGAAGCAAGATGTCAAGTGTTTACGCCGCCGCCGCCGCCGCCGCCGGATTCCCATACATATGTCTCGCCTCCAGCGACTTTCGTCGCAGGCGAGACAAAAATCAAAAATCCTTTGATAATAAACAATTTTAAAAAAAAAAACGTGTCCTATTCTGAGTTTAACCATTACACTTTTTGCCCAACAGTGAATAAAGATATATTTATGAATAAAAATGCAATATTCCTCAAGTTTACGACTGCTATACAAAATACCGAGACTATATACACTATTTTGTGAATCGGCTTTAAATTCTGTAAAAAATGAATAACTGGAATATCGTTATACTTCTTTGAATTGGTGTAAAAACGGGAAAAACATTCCAACTTTCCATACTATTCACAAAAAGTCTCCATAAGACCCCGACGTGGACAAATTACATTTCAATTGAATCTGTATTCTCGATAGTCATGCCCAAATTCATTTTGTCATAAAACGCGGATTTGCACATGTCTTCTGTTTGTAGGCAATTTTCCTTTATGACACCACTTTTTGATTTCAAACGATTTCAAAATTTCGAATGATTTGGTATATATTTTCTCAAGTTATATTGCAGAAAACAAACATTCGATAATTTCAGTTCAGTTATAAAGGGCCATAACTCCGAACGAAAAAAGTGAAATCGGTCAAATTCGAACTTGATGTTCTTCCGGAAAACATTACTTAAAAAAAATATATAGTTATCGTGTGGAAGCCAAAAATTTAGCAACTTTCGGCATTATAAGGGGTCATAACTCAGCACCAATAAAAGTGAAATCTGTCAAATTAACCCTCGGGCTCTGTTTATTAGTCCTTAAAACTTTTTTCCAAATTTCAAATGAGTTGGTGGTCAATTCATTTTTTAGTTATAATGCAGAAACCTTAAATGTTCCTATTTTCATCGTTATGACGGGCCATAAATCCGGAACAACATAATAGAAATCGATCAATTCGAACTCGATCTATGTTTAGGTTTAAGCATTTTTAATATCAACGTATTGGTCAAGGCTTTCTTATGATGTAGTGCAAACACCAGTTTTGTATGTATGTAGACAGAAGACCAGTCTGTGCATCCGACGCTTAAGCGTTGGGGAGAGAAAACAATATTTTTATGATACAACACATGACTTTGTTCTTGTTAACTAAAGTACACTTGCTACGAGATTAGTTTACCTGTCGATAGCTCTACGTACACCTTCCTTCTCTATTATATCATCAGACTCCCTAAGACCTGCAGTGTCACTCAAAAGTACCGGATATCCACCTATATTTACAGCTGATTCTATGATGTCACGCGTTGTTCCAGCAATACTAGACACTATGGCCGCTGGTCGCTGAACTAAAGATAGTTACAAATTTAGACAAAAGAACTTAAAAGCATACAGAAAACGCAGTAGAAATGTTTCATACAAAATATATGTACAACTTTGGACATTTAAAACAGAATTTTCATACCCAAATTTTTAGATCCGTCAATTATAAATGTAAATGACCAGTTTACACATATAATCTTCAATACACTGAATGACCAATGTTTCACTTCCAGTGAGCACTATTTTAGCTACTATGACAAACACAACTGAACATAGTCAGCTATACTTAGTAAAACTCAATTGAACATAGTCAATGTGTTATTTGACAAACTCAATTGAACATGGTCAATGTGTTATTTGACAAACTCAATTGAACATGGTCAATGTTTTGACTCAGCTATACTTACGACAAACTCAGTTGAACATGGTCAGTGTGTTGACTTGGCTATACTTACGACAAATTCAATTGAACACGGTCAATGTGTGTGAACAGGTAATAAGCTAGAACGTCCCTTAAATACGATAATCTAGCAATTAGTCATCTAGGATAACTCGCATTTTCTTATCTTACTGCACATGTTAATTTTAAATGACAATAATCAAATGACATTGGCTGCTCATTTTCTATTTAATCAGTTACCATGGATACAAATGTACGAGTGGACCCGTGGACCTAAAATATTTATATCTATACTGGAGTTTCTTTTGGGGTATAGACAGGTTTTTTCAATTATCCCCCTTAGTTAAGATAGCCGCCGCTGAAGATCGTCATTATCGCGGCCGCCATTACATTCATGAAAGATGACATTTCTCAGTGGGATTACATTCACGTTTACAAAATGTATATATTAACTAAATGACCATAAAGTCTCCACAACAGGCGACTTTCATTTGCATACTAATTAAAAAGTTAATAATTATAATTAATGTGTTTTTTTCTCCATTTTTAAACTTCTGTCTTTTCACTTGTAATACAAGTTGAACTTGTCATCCCCATTTTGCATCCTGCAAGTACTGTGTTTCACCAATATTACAATTTTGGTTGTTTTCAACCAATTATTTTTAACTATTTAAAATTAAATATAGTAATAATAAAAAACTGGACATTCAACAATATTTAATCCTGTATTAAGACAAAACGTAAATTGGCTAATGCAAAAATTATGTTTTAAAGAAGAAACGGGCACTGTTCCACTTAATATTTTATAAACTTTCAGTCATATAGATCTTTCTACATGTACACTAACATTGGCGATTCGACTGGTTGGTTGCGATATCTTCATTCGAAAGTTTTGGTTTGCATTAACAGAAGGAATATTTAACTTTAACTTTACGGGAGGGGTAAATTGTAAACCCCCTATCTGCGATGGCCTCGTCGCCAGGTAGTAGGTAATTAAAAACACACTATTTCATCAATATATTTGTCACTTTCGCGTCCCTCGAATGCTTTGGGAAATGTCCATGGATACTACAGTGTACTATTCTACAAGATATTTCGCGGTAATGTGAGATTTGTAGTTGCTAAACATTTTGCCTCTAGTTTTCTAGTTGGAAGGTCTTGGAATGAATGTTTCAGCACAATCTATGATAACATATAAGTTCTGGGATAATTCTCTCTACAAGATTTAAGGCAACAAAATCGAATTGTTTCACGCAGTAACCATGTAAGTTCGTCAATTTCTGTGCAAGTACAGATGCATCCAAGAGCTTAAGATTTTACTGGCTGAATACCAACCCTACGGGCTGAATTATAAAATAACAAGTACAGCCTTAGTCGCATAAAAACTGAAGTATTTCATCATCTACATCCATCTGAAACGAATGTCTCAGCCTCTGTTAATGTGAGAAAAAATCCTTCGTCACCCCTGTGTACATGAGCGAGTCACAGTCAGTTTGTATGCTTGCCAAGTGCAGTTATCACTCCTGTTTCTGTTTTAATCTGAACTCCCTTTTCGGCCGTTAACTAGTGTGAAATTTGTCTGCACGGACAAACAACTTGTTTTTTGTTGATTTTGACAAACTATCCCCACGGGTAGTCTCGCGTACGTTTTCTGGGCAGCCAAGTATATGTATTTATTTCGAAATCTTATTACAAGTGTCAGTTTCCATAGAGGAACATGATTCCTTTTAGTCCGAAAATCTCTCTGCCTTTCAACGCGTTTTTTAGACTTTGATGGTCCACACTCCCATAAAATTCTAAAAAAACATTAAACCATGTGGACGGCAGAGGATTCTCGGACGACATGTTTTTGTTCATGTTCAGTTATTAACGGCACAAGAATCACCACCACCATCCTGTTAATTTTTCTAAACTAGCTATTTTAAAAACAAAAATAGATATACGTTTACGCGCGTTTGTTATTGATAATCATTATACATGTGTTATAGCATGAGCAATTTATTCATGAATACTATGGCTGACGCACCACGTGACTCATTAATGGCCGCGCACATGCAGCGAGAGATAAGCGATTGATAAACCTGTCTATATTAATACATAGGTAAAATGTTTCTTAACCTTTCAACTGTGTTTAACTTACCAATTAAATTTAACAGACTACTCTTCCCAACGTTTGGCTCCCCTATAATAGTTATGCGAACACCTGATCGAAGTCTTTCCCCTCTTCTGTTGTCATGGAGGTGATTTGTAATCTCAGCTAAAATCTCCTGAACACCAATATTTACTGAGAAAACATTCAACAAATTAAAGTGATATTATTTGCTGGATTTCAACTGAAATTATGTTAAATTTGAAAAAAAATCATGGATAGATTTATTTTAGTGAATTCTAGCCCCAACCTCTGCATGACAACATCTTGTAATGCAGCAATATTGGGAAAGTTAGTAAATTTTTGTTTCTTACCCCAGTGAGAACTTTTTCTTAAATGTTATTGAGAGAATGAAATGTGTGCATTGTATTTTATTTCATACAATGTATATCTGCTGTAAACTAGATCCAATTGGATTTTTAGTGCACACAAGTTGGAGTAGCGGTCAACAGTTGCGCAAATTGGCTCTGAATGTCATCAGTTGCGCAAATTAGCTCTGAATAACAATGCTGTAAATGATGCAACGATGATCGCTGACTAATGTTACAAGGGCTGTCTTGTAAGTAACAGCCTGATCATCCAGACAGTCTTAAACGAGTTGCATGGCAATACCAATGCAAATGTCAGCTTCAGTATATCTATAAACTATCAAGCTGATGTTGTTGCATCAGTTTTTTTCGTAATCTTGAAATGACATTTATCAAAATGTTTAAACACTCATAAAATGAATAAAGTGATCATTATGAACTATACGGTGTATATTATTTAACCACACACTACCTTTGTCTAGCACATCCTCCTCAATGTTTTCGTCCTCGCTAAAATCAATGAAAGCTTCTACGTGTGCTGTCATCTGAAAATAAGAAGAAACTAGATCCACGTCTTGTAAAACTATGCACCTAGAATTCAAACTCTCTATAAATATAAATATAGTAGAGACCTGGGTATGTTTTTTTATTCACGTTAAACTGATTCGTTTCAAGTTGGTGAAGAAGAAATATTAAGGATGCCATAATTTTCAAATAAAAATTAATCAATCATACATAAACTTAAATGAAATTAAAATGAAATAAAATGAAATAAAAGTATTGCCCACCTTTATGATACGAGATCTCCATTCATCATATAGTTTTCCCAGACTGCCTTCCATTTGTCTCAATGCTTGGCGTCTTTGGGCCTCCGTTTCAGCGTGTATCAAATCCCCTAAACCTTCTATTTCAGTGAGATCAAGCTTGTTGTTCATAAATGCCCTTTAAAAACATAATTATTATTATTAGAAAAAAACAAGTGATTAAAATGTTATCATCACATTACATTATCAATACAGTTGAATTCTTATTGGTCAACATGAAAAACACAATATAAAAGTATTACATTTACCTTTTTGTAAATTCGCCTGCTTCAGCTTGTCGTAATCCTGGAATTTTACAGAGAGTTGTTGCTATGGCAGCAATTACTGCAGGACCTCCGTGAACTTGAAACTCTGCACAATCTTCACCAGTGAAACTCTTAGGACCTGTCATAATTCAGTTACAATAAGTGCTGTATATAGAGACTTACTAGACTAACAGCAGCAAGTTATTGAAGTCCATGCACTAGCAACGAATCGCTTTAAGTGTTGATTGCAACACTTTTCAAGCGAAATGCTTTGTTTTTATTTACTTATTTACACACACGTGATCATATTCGAAAATACACACAACTTTTTCATATTCGTATTGCCAATTCTCGGGAAAATTTCAAAAATTAAAAAAAAACAATAATATATGTGTCATAATAGCAACAGCTTCATACTTTAAAAACTTAGAAACCTAGCGATTCAAAAATATCTTACTTATAAATTCCTCTTAATTTACGTGTTGCGAGCTGTATCCAATCAAAATAATGCCATAGAAAGGTTGCTACATTCATGGACTTTTTAGAAATGTTATTAAACAATGGGTATTATCAAAAATAGACTTTGCAATTAGAGCTCCATCTCCTGTCTGCGCGTGAATGAAGACGGACGCAAAGTAAGAAGATAGACATTAATGGCTTTAAAAATCATGGACCTTACAATAAACATATTTAAATATCCCAAATGAAAAGCTAATTCAGAAGTTGAAGACCTAAATGGTAAATAAAAAACATACAAACCTTTAACCTTTTATGTATATGTCGGAGTTGTAAGTTTTTTCTTGTGATGTATCGTATATATTAACTCGAAAACAAGACAGTTAACAATTTAAAATTTCAAAACAGCACATATTTTTTAAATAAATTGCATATTAAGCAAATATGTACTTACATGCATCAAGTAATATTCATTCACATGTATTCATTACAGTTGGCTATTTTATTAATTTGACTATTTTTTTAAAATGGAAACTTCTAAGTAAAATATTTTAATTAGAATTTTATTAACACGACCACAAAATGTCAATTCAATGCTAATTAAATGTGAATTGAAATCGGTAATGTGTATGCTATTCCAAAAATAGGGGGGGGGGGGGTATTTGAGGTCCAAATAAATAAGTGCAACGAAAGTACATGTATCAGTGAAGTTTACTCTTCATTCTATGTGCTGTGTATGTATAGTAATCAAAATGTGTTATCGAACCACTGTGTCTCATTCTAGTCTTTTAGCGTTCTGACAATTACCAATGACCTACTTACCTTTGTGTAGTATCATTTGTATGACAATCATTTCACTATATATATGGAGAGAGAGAGAGAGAGAGAGATACAGAGCGTGTGTCGGGCGGTCAAATGAAGAAAATATGGTGTAATACATCACCGGCGTGAAGATTTTTAACAGATACGATGGTCAACAAAGCAAATTTATTTCTAACCCAGACGAAATGCAAAATTAAAAGACGTATGGTTATGTCATGTAATTATTGTTGATCAGTTCTGAATGGCATTCTTTTGGCATAAAAAAAATAATTCTTTAAAGTTAAATTACGACTACCAATTGTTTAAAAACACAGGTTTGTTGGACTAATAGTTTGGGAAATGCAAATAAGGATGCTTTTCAGAGCATAATATAGTAGATTGTTCAAACGCAGAATTTTTTACTATTTTTGTCTAATCAGAATGCAAGCTTGTCTTCAATTACAGTACGTTACCATGGGTAAGCGTCTTTTAGTTCAAAGGTCACAATTCGAAAATATACCGACTGTGTCGGAAAAATACACTGTTTTCTGAATTATAATATAATAGATAAGATCATTTTAAAACCATTCCACCTCGTTGGGGCATGCTGACATGAAATATCCTCCTGAATAGAATACATCAAAACTGCATTGCATATAACACTCAATCACACGAGTTGACATCAAAGGCCGCTTTACCAATAGATTGTGTTAAGAAACATGGTAGTTAACCTCTATCCACCGCACTATAATATTTAATGTATCTAAAGAAAAAAACTTATTCTAAAATGCAAGTAATCAATAATTTTAGAAGAATTTAATAAAATTTTTGCATGTATACATACGAACCAGGAAACCAAAGAACGAGTCCTTTATCGATAGGAACGTCAGATGTATGATCATACAAAGTTCGAAGTTCAGCATGTCTTGGTCTGGGTAACTTCTGAAAACGACCTAATATTTTAACAGCCTCTGCTGCCTTGGCTCCGGAAACTCTTATTACAGCTACGCCACATTTTCCGTTACCAGAGGATAAAGCAAAAATAGTTTCTTGTGATGTATAAATAGAGTATCTTTTAAGTAGATGTCGATAATCCGAATTCTGTTGCACTGATTCCTGGCACATATCACATAATATTTTACTTTTGCCGAGACGCCTTATATAAAGACTTGCTGTTAGAAGAAATTTCATTTTAACTAAAACCTGCAAAATAAACAAAACATGTCTACAAACTGCAGTGTGTTACTGGTGTGTATGCACTGTTTAACGTTCAATTTTTGTTGATGAAAAAGAAAAGATAGCTCCACACATCATTCTTATATATTCATGATTTTATAACCATCATAATAACAGATACAAGCTCCTTATTAAAACGAGATATTAATCGAAAGGGTGCTTTAATATGAACTGCATTAAAGAAATTTCCTCAAAAAAAAGTCCTCAAATAAACCTATAAATCGATGTCACAGACATTACAGCTTATTATATCGCTCGGGATAAAATAATACGACATAAACGGTCACCCCGTTGTAAAACAATGATAAATCACAGCCTCCGTGAATTATTTCTATTGTAATAAGACAATTACGGTACATTTATAATATTTTCGTACCTATAGAAAACATCATTTCCGCCATAAACTGGCTGTTCCGTCAATGTAACACACAATATATCATGTATATTGCAACGGATAATGATAGCGCGTGTCGCTATTTATAAGATTTATACGTCTTACGCAATAGCTTTCCGGTGGGAGTTACAGTTTTGTAATTGGAACAGCCATTTAAAACACGCCCTTCTCAGCGCGTGTTGCTCATAGATAAATCATTTTTTTACCACAGTTTAGGTCTCAAAGCATTTTAAGCACGTCATATTAAATTAAGAAATAATTCACGGAGGCTGTGGTTTATCATTGTTTTACCACGGGGTGACCATTAATCATGTCGTATTATTTTATCCCGAGCGATAGCGAGGGATAAAACAACGACATAAATGGTCATCCCGTGGTAAAACAATGATAAATCACAGCCTCCGTGAATTATTTTTATTCTAATAAGACAATTAGAGTACATTTATAATATTTTCGTACCTATAGAAAACATCATTTCCGCCATAAACTGGCTGTTCCGTCAATGTAACACACAATATATTGCAACGGATAATTGTAGCGCGTGTCGCTATTTATGATTTATACGTCATTTGCAATAGCTTTCCCGTGGGAGTTACAGTTTTGTAATTGGAACAGCCATTCAAACCACGCCCTTCTCAGCGCGTGTTGCTCATAGATAAATCTTTTTTTTTACCACAGTTGTGGTCTCAAAGCCTTTAAAGCACGTCATATTAGAATAATTAATTAACTACTATAATATTCAACTAGATAACAGTAAAACCGGCGGTATGATATATTTTTCCAAACTAGTCCAATACCAAATAATTAGTCTAATATCGGCATTGGACTGATTCTGATCTATATATTTGCCTTATTAATTTGGACTAGTTAATTAATAAAAAAATCACTGCGTTATTATTTCTGTATTGGCCTAGTTATTGGTCTAAACTGTATTGTCCCGATGCGCATCCGAAGGCCAATACAGCTGGCCTATGTCCAAGGCCGAGGGCAATACCGAAATCATCATGTAATAATTATACATGCATCATATTAACAATAGTATGTTAGTCGTAAAATGATTAAAAAAACTGCCAATGCACAAAATAGTACGCCAATATTTACCATTCCAAATGCCGCATAGAAAAATCAATATGAAAATAAATTGGACTGGTTAGGTAATAAAGGTAAAATTGCGTAAAGTTTTCCATATACTGACTGTTATTGGACAGCCAATAAGGAAAAGTTTACGCAATTATGAATGCATGCCAATATTTATCCATGTATAAATCCATGTTTAGTTCCATTGCTGAACATGTCTATTAAGTGCTGATGATAATTCTAAAGCAATTTATGTAAAAAAAACAGAGATTTATGCAATTTTATTATATAATCAATATTTTTGTTGACATAATAAAGGGTGTCGAATATTGTATTTGCTTGATTCCGACCTGTGTTGGCCTGATATCATTACGTTATAATTTCTGAATTGTCCTAGTATTGGTTGAAGGCTTGCTGTATTGTACTGAGGTGCAGCCGAAGCCAATACGGCTGGCCGATGGCCAAGGACAATACCGCAATCGTCAAGGAATAATAAATGTATCATACTATTGCCTAGAACAATAGTATTTTAGTCGTAAAATGCCAAAACGCCCCGATTGCCAAATCGACCACACAAAAAAAACAACTGTTTACACACAAATTTAAAAGAACAAATACAAATTAAAAAGAAAAAACTTAAAGTTAACTTTAATACTGGAAGGAGTGCATATGACAGAGTCAAATTTCCCCAATTAAATTAATCATTATCAACGACCTACATGATTAAATATCCTTTTGTTTTGTTGATGAGCATTCAGTGTTCTTCAAACCTTAATCTCACCTTAATGAAAATAAGTGTTTTTGTGTTACGTCGCCAGTTTGTAAGGCCAAGGGTGCTCGGAAGTAACGTCATGAACCATAAAACGAGTGTTGATACTCGCATTTAGGCTGCTATAATAATATTATATTATATTATAAAACTGAATAAACGTCAATATGTGTTTCAATAATAATCTAACGAGGAGTTAGCAGAATAGAACGGGAAAATAACACTATTTTAGCAATACCATTATCTAAGATTGTTTTCTGGTGCCCTGTTAAATACGGCCAGTTAGCGCTATTTTTATTGAGCTGACAATTGACACTTATTTCACACCGACATAAACAATACTGTCGCAATTACCTTTTAATGTTCACGGTATTCTTAACAACACATATCACATTTCTTAAACTGGCGCCTCAAAGCATGCTAGTCGAGAACAGTGGGTTTTTTTCAAGGGTTACCAGAAAAAGATAAATGTAAGAGGACGAAGTTAAACCCGGGTAAAATATGTTTTCTTTAAAATATACATACTCACAATAAAATAGGAGTACACTATATAGCTTTCGAATGTTTTCTAATTATTCAATCATTTTTCGAGCGAAAATATTTTCATATATATTTTTTAAATTGACGGAATTACAGCTTAATCCAACCGTCTTATATCAGACTTTAAACCGTTATTTGTGTTTCCGATTGCTCAAGTCAGTTAAAGTTTGCAAATAAAAACAGCTGCCAAGAGTGGAGTCTGAAAATATTAACTTATTCAAAAGTAATTACTAACATAATTACTACATGTAACAATACAAGATACAAGTTATTTTATTAAGCTAATCACAGCGCCCATCATTGAGCATATTAATCATACAAATAAACATAATAACAGTATCAAAAGAAGGAAACATAGAAATAAAGTTAATTATTGTTCATTGGTATAAATAGCATCATGAAATAATGATGGAAAATACTAAACTTAAGAAAACAGTAAACTTAAAAATTACATGTACAAAAGTTAATTATAGTGTCATCACTGCCTCCAGGAAATCTACACTGACGAGTATTATTATTATATATAAAAACATTGTTAGCTTTGGTCAAAACTATTTCTTTTTTGATAAATAATATCAAGATAATTAAATAGATGTTTTATGACAACTTGGTCTTCTGATGACATAATCCATATAAATTTATTTTCATCTGAAAGTTGTTGTATATTATTATTATTTTTATATAGTAGTGATAAAAAGTTATTATGTTCTTGTTTGTATTGACTATATTTAAGCAGGAAGTGAATCTCATCTTCTACTTAAACTTACATATAGTGCAGATACGATCGTTTACCTGTTGACCTGTGGATCGACCCTTTTCAATTTGAAGAAGATGGTCACTGATTCTTAATTTTGCCAATGTTTGTTTATGTTCAGTGCTCCCTATTAAGAGATATGGTTCAAATTTAAAATTGGTTTTAAATTTTCAATATTGCCTTAATTTATTTCAATAAGAAGCAAGGAACCTTTCAAATTTAATATAAATTTTGGTGCAGTACATTTTTATGGTTACTTATGGGTACCGTACTGATTTGCCCCATATTAATAACGATTCGCCCCACTCAATAAAGATTAGTAAAATATATTTAATTATAATATAAATTTATTAATTTGAATATATTTAATTCCCATGTGTTTTAATTTGGCAGTGAATCTCTTTGAGATTAGTTTCATTGATTAAACATGTTAAAGGTTAACCAAAGTAGTTAAGATAATAATTATTTGTCTTAAATTGAATATTTTCTTCACATGGTTTGCTTGTTTACAATCGTCATTAACTTTGAAAGGAGTAACATTTTTAAAGAAGTTAAAGTTAATTAATTGTCTTTATCAATGTTTATTTGAATGTTTGTTTGTTTGTTTAAAGTACATTGTAACATTGTGAAAGAATTTTCGGTTATAATCAGGGTTTAAATCCCTATTTTAATGTGTGAGAACATACAGTACACTTGTTCCTATTTCCGGCTACTTTGCAATATTTTCTTGCATATAATAATGTTTTAATAAAAAAATATGTTTGTTTTTGTTTGAACACTGTTGAATGGTGTTTGAACGCAACTTTCAGCAACTTTTCAGCTATTTCATGGCGTCCAGTTTTTATTGGGGGAGGAAGCCAGAGTACCCAGAGAGAACCTCCGACCTGCCGTAGGAAAACTGGCAATCCTTGTCAATTAAGATTGGAGTCGAGTACACCCTCATCCCTGCCTGCAGTGAGAATCAAACCCGCAATCTCAGTGTTGACAGACCACGTGATCAATAGTAGACGAACTACCTTTACCACTCGGCCACCGAGGCCCCCCCAAAAAAATATGAAGTACAGTTTCTATTGGGAGAGAAGGCAGAAATTCTTGGTTAAACCCCTACATTTGTTAAAAAAAAACAGGTAATCCTTGTGTGGACTTGAATATCGCCATTCCTAAACTACCAAAAGTAAGCTTGGTGCTCACAACCTCGTTAACATGCTGGTGATAGATAATAGATGACTAACTACCATAACTACTCAACCACTAAGGCCCCTCTTAAATATTTAACATAAAATAAAAATTGCCCAACAGTAGTTTGACACATTCCTTTCTGTTAAATCATTGTGAACAAAGAACTAAACCCGATACTTGTCATGTATGATATAAATGGGGATGGGGTTAGTCCTAGGGAGTTTCTTATTCATGCAAGTGACCTAAAGCAGCAACATAATTTAAACAGATTTATACTACATGTAACAGAGATTATTACAGGCTTTCCCAAATTTAATCCTCTCAGGAAACAGTTTTTCTGTGACAGTAGGCATGTTACCAACCTTTAAAAGCTATATCTCTACTCCAAAATTTGAAGGATCTTCCATAAAACTTATATAAACATTATAATGTATTGTTAATAGAATTTACTGTATTTATTATACTTTTTTAGCTCACCTGACCCGAAGGTTCATGTGAGTTTTTGCCATCACTTGGCAAGGGGGTCAGACTATAGTTTTTGGCATAAAGTTCAAAAAGTACAACAGTTGGAGAAATTTGAAGCAGCTTGCATCTTCAGCAAAAAAACTCAAAACACTCCATTGAGTCGAAGTTGTACGATGACCCCTTATAAGAGCTATTGGCCAAGGGCCGTGCCGTTTTTGCTCTTTATCATGATAACCTTAAGTGCTTTTGAAACAGTTAGCATTGCTTTATATATCAACTCTGTGCGAGATGCAAAAAAAAAAGACTTTGGTCAAGATTGTATGATCAAGTGACTCAACCGTTTAAGAGTTTTTCCCCTTGAACTGTTTTTATTTTAATCATTCCGATAAAAATCAATGAAAGGAATGCTTTGAAACATTACACACATCATCTTTATCATCTCCTCTACCAAAATTGCACATATCATGGTCAACACTTAGTTTTTCGCTTTTAGTGCAAAAAGTTTGTGTATATATATTAAAATTAAAATAGATGAGCATCTTGTCCACACTAAGTTTATTTGCAAAAATATCACACAGCCATTACATCCATGTTGCTCCTTTTAAAAGTACAATTTTCCTTTTTCTTAATCTGTCTTCTTATTAAAGTACTTTATTTATGTTTTTACATTTTAATTTCAAATTTATCAAACTTCTTTGTCCCTGACCAGTGGTTTTGTGTGTGTGTCACTGAAGTAGAAGTAAGTCTAGGAGTTGAGTCACTCTGTCCGTTTGTCCATTTCAAGTTTATTAACTGTCATCAATCCTAAATAAAAATTCCTGAAATTTTGGAATTTAGAAAGAACGTGAAACTTGTAAATTAGTGATGCATATAATCAAGAAATTTTGATTTTTAATTTTTATGCAAGTTAAATTTTGAAATTGACATTTACCTTAAATCATTATGTACATGTATTGGCTTGTAATCAGAAATCCTCTAATCCTATATAGCTACATGCACTCAACAGAAATTCCTGAAACTTGGTTATAGAAGTATGCAAGATAATTTTGATTGTTGAATCTGTATGCAGAAATATGTAAATTTAAGTATTAAATAAGTCATATATGCAATTAAAGCTCCTGGGAGTCTCTAGTATAATTAATTATATATTATCTACAGTGAAGTTAGACTTTTTAAAGATGTTTATCCCTTCACTATTTCTGCCTAAGCCTATTCCACCCCGTTTATTTACATGTACATGTATAATGTACATGTCACGTGTATGATAATGCTGAGATTTTATTACATTATAATATGTGTTTGTTGCAATAAATTATTAATAAATTTTATATGATTATTTTTTTATGTTTTATTAATGAACTTACACACCAGTCCTATAATAACAAAAAAATACTACTTCTGTATGAACCTAATTAATATGATATACAAATGTCTGTCTGTCTTTCTGTCAACCACAGGTGGCACGGTGGCACTGTATTTGCTTCTATGTATTGTTACAAAAGGCTTTAGGTCATGGTGTGATTCAGAACTAGTATATTTCAGCAATTTCATGGTTTAGAACTCAATTTCAGAATGATAAATACATGTATGTTGATAACACACTACTCACTTTATTTATATCCAATAAATAGTAAATAAAATATTTCCTTTGATGTTTAATCTAACATAAAGTGTACGTATTGCTGATGATCAAGCCAATTCATAAGTGCCTGAATGGGTGCTAGTATACTCCACCGAAATAATTGAACATATCACTATTTCAAGGATGACAAGATATTCTAAATTTACTGGTGGTCCAAGAAAAAAAACAGAGGAACCTACAGACTGGAAAGAGTTACAACCAAGACATGAAGACCCTGGTTCAAGTAATGACAGTAGACACAAACCCTATGAAAAAAGAAAACATTCAATGCAACATCAGAACCATGGTACTAGTGCAAAAGAGGAAAATGTTGACAGAGGATTCAATATTAAGAAGTTTGGGTTTAGTGATGGAAAAGAAGAGGAATTGCTTCAGATGTTGAAAAAAGAAACAAGAAGAGAAAATCGAAGGGTGAAAAGACAAAAGACTAAACAAGAGGAGAAGGTAAGTGATGGAAACAAAGTGGACTAAATTTTATAGATATTATAATATTGATAACATTTCAGGTCTACATTCAAGATGGACATCATTAGCTGAAGGTCCTATGACAATTACTAGTTCTAATTACATGTAAATGCAAGTAACGTCATGGAGATAGTTCCAGATTGAATTAAAAATTTGGCATATTAACTTTCCTAAGATCAATGATTTTTCTTTGCCTATTGTGTAATGTTGGTGCAAATTGGAAATCTTAGATTGTTTCTACCATCATGACCATGGTTCTTGTATATATTTGAAATAAAGAATAAAGTTTTGTATTTATTGAATTTGTTTACGTGTTTTTTTTTACTTTTTTATTTTAGGTATGTTACAATTGTAGAGAACATGGTCATAATATGTCTAATTGCCCTAAAGCTGTCAAAGATGTGGAACAAGGAACTGGAATATGTTTTAAGTGTGGATCAACAGAACATACCTCTGCTTCATGTAAAGTTAAAGTTAAACCAGGTACAATTATATTTATATATATTTAACATGAATATAGTTGCAATCATCACACATTTTATGGTTCCTGACATACTAGTAACTTAATGCCATTCCTCCAGAAAACCCTAACAGTGCCTCTGCATTACATAGGTGATGTGTCATCTTTCTCAAATGTGTTGGTGACGTCACATAAATGTCATTAAAATACTGTGTTTCAGTGATTACCAAAATTTGCCAGATATTTTTGTTGTTATTTTTTTTAAACAAAACACTTAATTTTGATCAATAACAAATTTATAAGTCTTTTTAAAGTAATTTTTATCCTCTTCTTCAATACATGTGTATTTTCTGGGGATAGCTCAGCTACCATCCACAAAATGGGTTTTATTCATATCGATCATTTGCCTTTTTTTTTAATACATGTTACCGTAAAGCTTGCATCTGCGATGCTGGCTATTAATATTGACCAAGCTAAGAGTTTAAATTTAATAGATCATGTACATGTAGTGTGATGGAGCAATTATGGCTTATACAAAACACTAAAATTTTTATTAAGTGTAATTACCATGTAGCATTGCCTCTATAGCTAACTTGGAATGAAATGCTAAAATTTGATATAGGTAAAGGTAACCTGTGAGCCTAGATATTGATTTTTCCTAATGACCTCTTTGATTTGATTGTTTTTGTCTCGCCTGCGACGAAGTCGCTGGAGGCGAGACATATGTATGGGAATCCAGCGGCGGCGGTGTAAACACTTGGACATCTTACTTCATATATTTGTAAGCCCAAGCCCTAGGTACATCAAATTTCGTCCAGAGGTAGCTAATGATGAGTACTTGCCAGTCAGTCACCTGTCCCCTGACCTTGACCTCAATTTCACAGTCCAGCGTCTACGTTGAAGTTTTTGGGTTACGGCAGTTCCTCTGTAACTACGCATGGTAGGATGACAATATTTGGTATATAGGTTGCTGATGACTAATAAATGACTGTCTGGTAGGTGCCATCTGACCTTGACCTCAATTTCACGGTCCAGCGACCACGTTAAAGTTTTTGGGTTACGGCTGTTCCTCTGTAACCGTGCATGGTAGGTAACAATATTTGGTATACAGGTCGCTGCTGATAACTAATGCTATTTACGTAATGCTTATGACGAAATTTATTTTCGTTACTGAGGCAGAATGCAGGAGAGACGTTTTTCTGTGTCCACACTTGTTAAATTTTAATGACTTCTTTATTTACAACAGTAGCATTAATTTACATTTCTTTTAATCTAACAGATTGTAACATTTAAATTTATGTGTATGCAGAAAACTGTAAGTGTTATATTCGGCATGTTCTGTACTTGACTGTTTAATCAAAAGTTTAACAACACCCCACTTGGAGATTTAAGGAATGATTAAAAAATTAATTAAATCTTAAACCATGAAGAATTTATATAAATCAATTATAGTAACTTCAAAATATGTCAATGCTTGTGAAGTACAAGTGAAAGAATCCATTCCGTTAACTGATATCCTCGAAGAAGCATGTTCATTGTTTATGACTTTATTCAAATCTGTAATGATCTTGTTGTATTTTCAGGAGAATTTCCCTATGCCAAGTGTTTCATTTGTGGAGAAACCGGACATCTATCAAAACAATGTCCAGATAATCCAAAAGGATTGTATCCTATGGGTAAGTAAATAATCTAACATATTTTTGTCACATTCAATTAGCTTAGTTATATACTCAATACAATGGACACGCAGGTCTGGTATTTCTCTGGTTACTCTGGGATTCTCTCTAGAAAAAAACTGGACGTCATGATATAGCTGAAAAATTGATGGAAGTGGCATTAAACATCATTCAAACAAATATAATATGTGCCTTGTTACTTTAAACTGGTGTAAGGGAGATAACTGTTTGAGCTCTCAAATGAATTGTCTAGTCGATAACTGTTTGAGCTCTCAAATGAATTGTCTAGTCTTATAGCATTATCTTTTCATTTTGTTATGCTAATACATCAAGGTTTTATTCTTTACAATATCAATATCATGTGTAGTTTAATTTCCAAGTAAAGTTCTCACAATATACTCTGATTTGTAAAGACGAAACAACTACATATTCCATAAAGGTAGAGAGTTTTATGTCTGTCTGTGACATTGATGTCAAATATCTTTTTAGGTGGTTGTTGCAAAGAATGTGGTTCTGTGGAACATTATCAAAAAGACTGCCCAGAGGCACAGGCTAAACAAGGTACTATTTGTTTAATAATTAAGTTGTAATAATTTGAAGTTAAGCACATTACTTATAAATAAATTTATATTGATATTTGTTTGCAATAAATAACATGGACTTGAAAGCTGTAGACATAAATACAGGTTCAAAATCTAAATATGTCGGAGTTATGATAGGTAATCTGAGTTATGCTAGGTAATCTGAGTTATGTTAAGTTATCTGAGTTATGCTATGTAATCAGAGTTATGCTAGGTAATCTGAGTTATGCCACTTAATTTTTTGCATTTTTATGCCCCCGCGACGACATGTCGGGGGGGCATTAAGTTTTACTCATGTCCGTCCATCTGTCTGTCCGTCCGAACAAATTTCCGTCAAGCTTTTCTCAGAAACCGTACATGAGAACAATTTTAAATTTGGCAGATTGGTTTAGTATCCCAAGTTGTACGTCCTAAGCGAATTTCAGACCTGTCAGACAACTACTTCCTGTTTGGGACTTCATTTGTACATAAATACGTCCGTCTGTATGTACAAATTTCCGTCAAGCTTTTCTCAGAAACCGTACATCAGAACAATTTGAAATTTGGCAGGGTGGTTCAGTATCACAAGTTGTACGTCCTAAGCGACTTTCAGACCTGTCGGACAACTACTTCCTGTTTGCGACTGGGCCGATATGAAAATGTGTTAACATGAGTATGAAAATTTCCGTCAAGCTTTTCTCAGAAACCGTACATCAGAACAATTTGAAATTTGGCAGGGTGGTTCAGTATCACAAGTTGTACGTCCTAAGCAACTTTCAGACCTGTCGGACAACTATTTCCTGTTTGCGACTGGGCCGATATGAAAATGTGTTAACATGAGTATGAAAATTTCCGTCAAGCTTTTCTCAGAAACCGTACATCAGCACAATTTGAAATTTAGCAGGGTGGTTCAGTATCACAAGTTGTACGTCCTAAGCGACTTTCAGACCTGTGGGACAACTACTTCCTGTTTGCGACTGGGCCAATATGAAAATGTGTTAACATGAGTATGAAAATTTCCGTCAAGCTTTTCTCAGAAACCGTACATCAGCACAATTTGAAATTTGGCAGGGTGGTTCAGTATCACAAGTTGTATGTCCTAAGCGACTTTCAGACCTGTCGGACAACTACTTCCTGTTTGCGACTGGGCCGATATGAAAATGTGTTAACATGAGTATGAAAATTTCCGTCAAGCTTTTCTCAGAAACCGTACATCAGCACAATTTGAAATTTGGCAGGGTGGTTCAGTATCACAAGTTGTACGTCCTAAGCCACTTTCAGACCTGTCGGACAACTACTTCCTGTTTGCGACTGGGCCGATATGAAAATGTGTTAACATGAGTATGAAAATTTCCGTCAAGCTTTTCTCAGAAACCGTACATCAGCACAATTTGAAATTTGGCAGGGTGGTTCAGTATCACAAGTTGGTACGTCCTAAGCGACTTTCAGACCTGTCGGACAACTACTTCCTGTTTGCGACTGGGCCGATATGAAAATGTGTTAACATGAGTATGAAAATTTCCGTCATACTTTTCTCAGAAACCGTACATCAGCACAATTTGAAATTTGTCAGGGTGGTTCAGTATCACAAGTTGTACGTCCTAAGCGACTTTCAGACCTGTCGGACAACTACTTCCTGTTTGGGACTTCATTTAGCGGGGGCATCCGTGTCCCATGGACACACTCTTCAATTTTTTTTCAATCAGAAAATTCAAGTAACTTAAAATCCTACAAATGGCTATTGAAACATGAAAATGCAGTTTGGATATCATTCATTTGTCATTTACATGTCTCTTATTTAAAATAATGCAAAAAATGGTTACATTGAAGTCTAATTCAAACTGGCTGTAGCAACTCTGCAAGATAAAATAACTTTACAAGAACGTCATAAGAAAATCATTAAAAAAATGGCATGGGTTTCTGAAAGGAAGGGGGTGGTAATTTTTTACTTTACTGAAAAATATTTCGGTTCAGAATTTTCATATCACTACACATCTATTTGATATTTTAAAATAAAAACAACTCAGCTTGTGCATGATGTATTCACCTATTTTGTTGAATTAAATTATTGTAATCAATTTGTTAACTACAGTTTACTTGTGCTGTCTTGTAGTTGAAGAGAGAAAAAAAAATCAATGTAATCAATACAACTAGCAGCACTGGAGTCAATTTCACAAAAAGTCTTAAGTGTAAAATCTATCATAAGTGTTAGAAGATCAAAGGGAAATTCATTGTGACGTCAGCACTTAAGATAGATTTTTTACATTTACGACTTTTTGTGAAATCGACCCCTGACTTTAAATAGAAAACTAGAGGCTCTAAAGAGCCTGTATCGCTCACCTGACTTACAAAAAAACTTTTAAAGACAAGACTTTTCTTGCAAATTTTGATATTAAATGCTATATGTGAAGATGCTGTTTCTATGAATGTTGCCATGTTGAATTTACAATCAGCAGTAGTAGAGTTTCTGAGAAGAGGCAGTTTTTATGTTTTTTCATAGGTTAGTATGTTAAGTGATGTTCCATGGTGTCAGCAATCTTGTATTTTGGATTGAAACAAAAAACTCAAAATTGGTAGAGGACCATACAGTATCACATATCCTAAAATCTGCCAAGCGGTTTGTGAGAAAACGAATTGAAATCTCAGCCAGTCAGAATGCATTTGCAGCTCTGGCAGCCATGTTAAATTTCCTATCGGGTCGAAACATACTTAAAATAATAAGATTACTACCTAAGATACACTTCTGCATTATTTGGTTAAATTGTGTGGAACTGAGTTTCAGAGAAAAAGCTGTTTGTATGGTTTTCCCATAGGGACCTATGTTAAGCTGCATTCCACCGTGGTGGCGATCTTGGAATTTGGATCACCACAAAAAACTCAAATTTTGTAGAGGACCATCTAAGGTACATTTGTGCAATATTTCAAATCATCTGCTAAGCGGTTTGTAAAAAGAAGATTTTTAAAATTTCAGCCAATCAGAAACCATTAGTTGCCCTGGAAGAGATGGGCTCAAAAAAACTCAAAATAATAAGATAAATATCCATTAATCATTTCTTCATAATTTAGTTACATTGTGTGGAACAGTTTCAGAGAAGAAGTTGTTTGTATGTTTTTCCCATAGGGTCCTATGTTAAACTAAGTCCTGTGTTGGTCGCCATCTTGGATTTTGGATCGGCACAAAAAACTCAAACTTTGTAAAGGACCACCTAAGGTACATTTATGCAAAATTTCAAATCAATCTGTTAAGCAGTTTATGAGAAGATTTTTGAAATTCAGCCAATCAGAACGAATAAATGGCTCTGACAGCCATGTTTAATATTTGATCAGCACCAAAAACTCAAACTTTGTAAAGAACCACCCAATAAACATTCCTGCCAAGTTTGGTTCCAATTGGTCAATTGGTTTTGGAGAAGAAGATTGAAATGTGAAAAATTTACGGCCGACGACGATGAAGACGATGACGGACGCAAAGTGATGAGAATAGCTCACACTGACCCTTTGGGTCAGGTGAGCTAACAAGAAAAAACTCTTGATTCTAAATATGCCAAAATCCTCTAAGACAAATTGGCTATGTAATATGTATGACTCCAGTAAGAAGCCTTTTAATGACTTATTTTTTGTAGGTATAGATAGTTTAACATTACCAATGTATGACTCCAGTAAGAAGCCTTTTAATGACTTATTTATTTTGTAGGTATAGACAGTTTAACATTACCAATCTATTTCTCTAGTAAGAAGCCTTTTAATGACTTATTTATTTTGTAGGTATAGACAGTTTAACATTACCAATCTATTACTCTAGTAAGAAGCCTTTTAATGACTTATTTATTTTGTAGGTATAGACAGTTTAACATTACCAACACTAAATAACAACACTAGTGCTGATGCTGAAGAAGAAATAAATGTAGTAGTACCACAGACAGTCAAGAAAAAAGTGCCAAAACTTGTCAAGTTCTGATGAATAAAAAAATTATGTTGAAAAGTGTCCTGTCAATAAACATGTCATACGACCAGTTCAAAGCAGTCCATACTATCCAAACTGTTAGAGAAAAATAATGGAGTCTGCATTATAAATTCTAAACCAGATTGTCAGTCTAATACAAAGTAGATTTGAAACCATTAATAAGACTTATAATAAATGAATGTGTATGTCTTTAGTTTTTTCCCTGACACAAAGAATAGCACATACAAACAGCCAGTTGGAGTAAACATGGTGACTTGTAAAAGGTCAGCTGGTGGTAACATACTTATTTGTAGAAGCCTACTAGTTTGTAAATGACACGTACTGGCTTTAATGCTCATTTGAAAAGACAGCCAGCTGGGGTAATCATTCTGGTTGGTTGGTCAGCTAGTGGCGAGATGCTTATTTATACAAATAAAACCAGAAGCAGGGTTAAACATGCTAATTTGGCAGACAGTCCTTCATACAAATTTATTTTTTGTGGCAAAGGTTTTGTACCAGTTTCAGCAATTTGTCATTTATATCATTATGGAAAGCCAAAGGTATCAATACTTGAAACTATGTAACAGCATTTGGTCATTATAACTTTGCTTTTTAAAATTAAAATTGTATTTCTATACATGTATTTCTTTATTTTGGTTTTGCTTTGCAAGTTTTAAACATGCAGTTCTTGAATTGAAACTAAGTTATCTTATATTCATGTAACTTTGGAAGTTTGTAAAATAGTTTGTATCATCATTTATATAAAGCATTGCAAAACTTCATTTCGCCCTGTTCATTTTCTGTAAATTGTTCAACTAAACACTAAACCTGAAACAATTTTCCATTTTGTTTGTTATAGCTCTGTACACTGAAATGTAAAGTGGCTTCTGAAAATTGCTTTACAAGATTATAGATCAGAAGTGCTTTTCACAAAAAGTGGTACGTGTTAAATCTATTGCCAGTGCTGATGTCACAATGCATTTCACTTTGTTCTTCCAACACTTATGATAGATTTTACACTTTCGACTTTTTGTGAAATCCACTGCAGGATTTTGAATTCTGCAAAGTGAAAGTGGACTGGAAAGAAAATATTTTTAGCCGAGTTGCAACGAAGTTGAATTGGCTTTTGTTTTGATGATGGCTGGCAGCTGGGCGGGCAGGCGGGCATCAACAATTGGTTTCCGGTTTTCAGAAAGTTGTGAACCGATTTTAATGCAACTTTAGGATATTGTTATATACCATAAGAGGAGGAACCCTTAGTATAAAAGTTCTCAACTGATTTTAATGAAACTTTGGTATATTGACAAAACGTTAGAAAATTTCTTGAATTAGAGGTTTCTGGTCCATAACTCAAAAAGTTCTCAACTGATTTTAATGAAACTTTGGTATATTGTTACATACCATAAGAGGAGGAACCTTATTGATTTTTTGGGGTAAATCCGTTCAAGGTCAAGATCACAGTGACAGAAAAACCTTAGAAAATTTCTTGAAGTAGTGATTTCCGGACCATAACTCAAAAACTACATCAAGTACATATATGAAATTTTACACAATGGTTAAATACTGTTAGAGGATTCACATATTCATATTTTATGCAACTTTGAAAATTTGTTGATAAAGCTTACATTTTTCCTGCTGAAACCCTTCCTCACTTTGTCTCCAGTTTACATGTAATGCCTGTAATAACCAATTATGTTAAATCTTAAAATAAAGACAAGGAAAGTTTTGGTTTATAAAATACGGCAACTCAGCTTTTGCACCCCTGTGCATATCGATTTTTAAAATTTTGAAATAGTATTCATCTGTGCATCTCTAAATGTCACGCAGGGTTTTTAGGAGTACTCGGGCTTCTACCCCCAATAAAAAATGGATGCCATGATATAGCTGAAAAAGTGTCTTTAATATCATTAATACAAACAAACACAATGTCAGGAATTAAGACACAACTAGTATTTATAAGATGTGGCACCTGAATGATCATTTGGCTTTCCACATATCATGGCAGTTTTATTTGCCAGAGCACTGGTAAGCTGAAAGCTGGCAATCCTTGACATAGCAAGACTTGAACTGTAAACCCCATCATCAGCACACCAATGATTAACTACTTACAATGGCTTGCTCCCTAATATACCATTGATATAGCTAGAAAATGCTAAAAGTGGCATAACATCGCAATACTATTAACTTCCTTGACCACTCAATGACTAAGGTTTTTCAAAATTAATTTTAACCATGTAAAATGTATTATCACTTTATTATTTGTTCTTATGAGCAATGGATGTTATATAAAATGTTATATCAGAAAAAAAACTATGACAAGATTCTTGTAACTGGAAAATAATATGACATGTAATGAAAAGCTAACACGCTTGACTGAAATATACACTTTCATACATATAACTATAACTAGATTCAAAGGTAAACAAATATATAGTGCTGAAGTATGATTAGGTTTTTTTACACAAAAAATATAATTAAAAACATGATTCCTTACAAGGAAACTAAAGCAAATTCTGCAAAATCCTGTAGGTTTTAAGAATAAGCATGGTTAAAATTGTTAAAAGTCTAGTATTTTTCAGCTGTTAATGCTGGTCAGCATAAAAATATATTTTATCATGCAGCACAACATAAATATCAGCAATGAACAAAACCATGCAGTAAACTTTGGTTAAATGCCCATTTTTTCATTATGTTCCAGTTTCCAATGCTCCTTTTTAAATTCCAATGCAATTGTTTTGTACTATTCTCAAATTACTGAAGAACTTATATAAAGTTTCTTGAATAAAAGAGGTAAAGTAACTAGATTGTACTGCACAGACATCCTGAAACAAAAGTATGGACATGACTAGCATACACATTATCACAATCATTCAGCAAATGATGTTAAACTATATACATGTACTTGTACTGGTACCAACAAAAATAATAAAAAACCAGGCTATTTTGATTTCTACTTCCATGACAAAATATGCAAAATACTTCCATAGCTAAGCTAAATGGTACAATAAATGTACATTGACAAAAATATCAAATGTATTCATACAACCTTTCGACAAGTGTGGACACAGAAAAACGTCTCGCCTGAATTCCGCATCAGTAACGAAAATAAATTTCGTCATAAGCATTACGTAAATAGCATTAATTATGAGCAGCGGCCTGTATACCAATTATTGTCACCATACTATGCATAGTTACAGAGGAACTGTCCTAATACAAAAACTTTAACGAAGTCGCTGAACCGTTAAATTGAGGTCAAGGTCAGGTGACACCTACCAGACAATCATTTACTATTCATCAGCAACCTATATACCAAATATTGTCATCCTACCATGCTTAGTTACAGGGGAACAGCAGTAACCTAAAAACTTTAACGTAGTCACTGGACCGTGAAATTGAGGTCAAGGTCAAATGGCACCTACCAGACAGTCATGTACTATTCATCAGCAACCTATATACCAAATATTGTCATCCTACCATGTGTAGTTACAGAGGAACTGTCGTAACCCAAAAACTTTAACATAGTCGCTGGACCGTGAAATTGAGGTCAAGGTCAGGTGACACCTACCAGACAGTCATGTACTAGTCATCAGCAACCTATACACCAAATATTGTCATCCTACCATGCATAGTTACAGAGGAACTGTCGTAACCCAAAAACTTTAACGTAGTCGCTGGACCGTGAAATTGAGGTCAAGGTCAGGTGACACCTACCAGACAGTCATGTACTAGTCATCAGCAACCTATACACCAAATATTGTCATCATACCATGCGTAGTTACAGAGGAACTGTCGTAACCCAAAAACTTTAACATAGTCGCTGGACCGTGAAATTGAGGTCAAGGTCATGTGACACCTACCAGACAGTCATGTACTAGTCATCAGCAACCTATACACCAAATATTGTCATCCTACCATGCGTAGTTACAGAGGAACTGTCGTAACCCAAAAACTTTAACGTAGTCGCTGGACCGTGAAATTGAGGTCAAGGTCAGGTGACACCTACCAGACAGTCATGTACTAGTCATCAGCAACCTATATACCAAATATTGTCATCATACCATGCGTGGTTACAGAGGAACTGTCGTAACCCAAAAACTTTAACGTAGTCGCTGGACCGTGAAATTGAGGTCAAGGTCAGGTGACACCTACCAGACAGTCATGTACTAGTCATCAGCAACCTATACACCAAATATTGTCATCCTACCATGCGTAGTTACAGAGGAACTGTCGTAACCCAAAAACTTTAACGTAGCCGCTGGACCGTGAAATTGAGGTCAAGGTCAGGTGACAGGTGACTGACTGGCAAGTACTCATCATAAGCTACCTCTGGACCAAATTTGATGGACCTAGGGCTTGGGCTTACAAAGATATGAAGCAAGATGTCAAGTGTTTACGCCGCCGCCGCCGCCGCCGCCGCCGCCGGATTCCCATACATATGTCTCGCCTCCAGCGACTTTCGTCGCAGGCGAGACAAAAATGAAAGAGAGGCTCTACAAATATAATTGACATGTTAAGACAATGTACATATACAAGGTTGTGTTTGCTTAGGCAATGTCTTCAAGACGTTAAACTTGTCTATTTCTACTGAAACCATCCACATACTATGGAAATAGGTAGAGAAAAGGAAACAAACAAATGAAATGTAACACATCATTTTGTTCATTGCCATTTACTATTGACACAAAATGTGTACCATATGTAATTTTTACTAAGCAAATATAACTAAACATCTTTATTTTTTTAATACCATTTCTCATTGCAGCCTAGTCAGTTATAAAAATTTCCCTACAAAGTTTGGAATGTACCACTACACAAAAGGTAATTTGTTCCTCAACAATACAAATGAGATACATAACAAACTAAATGCCTGATGGTTAATATATATCTCTGTTGTTTGTTAAAATTTATAGAAATGACTTATATGATGTTACAAAAAGAAAAGATGTAAAATTTATATATAACCCTTCCTTATCCGACATATTTGCATTTATTATGAAGTTATAACCTCTGATGTACATTAAAACCATGTTATAATGCCCTACTCAATTTTCTTGGTCCATTATTTCAATTTGTTATAATTATGTCAAATAGTGCCCTCATATTCTTGTCAAAACTGTGATGGACAACATGTGGTTACATAACATGGTTCTAGTATATTACCCAGAAGACAATTTCTTTCTTTTACAAATATAAACACTAACCCAATTCAGAACACTTCAAAATGTTATGCAAAATTATATATTTTAAGCATTTAAGCAGTCAGATTGGTTTATTGGATTAATTAGATTGTTACATGTTATATAAGAGTTATTGACCTTTTTATTATTATTAATGTATGAAAAAATTAAAGCTTTCTAGTAAATCCAATTTTTTACATTTGAAACTTGTTTCGTACAGACCTGAACTTGAAACAAATATAAAAATGTAATGCTAGATAGAATTAGAATGCCAGAAGTCCACTGGTAAATGGATGGTCATGGACCAATAAATTTATCACTTATACTGTACTGACAAGTGCAGCCCACCACCAGAGCAAAATGTATACCATGGTTTGTTTATAAATGCATGCATCAAAAACTAAAAATATCTTATGCTAATTTCATGTATAAATTATTTACATATAATTCATGTAATTGTAAAATGAATCACTAACAAAATAAATAACATCAAGAAGCTAAAAAACAAAAGAATATATTGTAGCACAAATCTGGAATCATTTGAGTATACAAAACAAATCTACAAAACAAAACAATAATGTCTCCAACATATTATGTTTGTATTTGCTTAAAGCTAAATAATCTATAAAACAAAATATACTAAGCTAATATTTTTACGTCCTAAGTCAAGGCCCTGCCTTATAATAAGCTGTATAAAACAAGCAAATTCAATTTGTTTCTATTTTAAGTTTATTACAAAGAACAGTCTTTGGGGAAAAGATGCTGAAAAATTTTATAAAGTTTTTCCATTTTTATAAAATTTTAATTGTATAAAATTGTTGAAATTTCATTGTTTCCAAACAGAAAACAAAATTTTGATTATACACATTAAAAAAACAAAGCTATATATTGCCCTACAAAACATTAGATGGTACTACCTGAAAGGTAACTCCCAATAAACGAAATGTATTATGTTCTGTGTTTCAGTATCTTGACAAGACATTTTGAACTACCCATCTTATAGCAGCCATTTTGAAAAAGTTTTCCGTGAGGTGTTATATGTTTAAATGGAATAGCCTTCAAAATATTCAATGACACTCTAAAAAGAAAACCATTTCATAAACAAATATAAAGCTGTAATAAACCCATTTCAATTTCTTGTTTAAATTTGTTTTCTGTAATCATACAGTCACATACATATTACATTTTCAAGTCAAAAATATATGACAATACAACAAAACTTTAGATTTAGAGTAGAAATTAAGTCATTCACACAGTGAATATATATATATGTTAGTGAATAAAAAGTCTTTAAAGGGCAATTTTATTAAGTGGTCTATGGAAAATATACCATCCTGATTATGTGTCTGTTTTTTAACTTCTATCCTACATCTTTATACTTTCCAGTGAAGTAGCCCAAAATATGTTATAATTTTACAAATGGCTTTAAATAGTAAAGAAATAAAATTTGGAAATATTTTTTTTTAACTTATTCTTCATTAAAGATTATAACTAGCATTTTAGATTTTAAACAGTTAATTGTGATTTTAACCAACTGACACTTTCATTGTATATAAATAACTTGCTATTGACTTTTATGCCTGTGTGAAGAATGTTCCGTATATACAGCACCAACTGTATTAAAGTGCACTGTTTATATTGACTTTATTGGGCTACAGGAAAAATTCAAGGTGTTCCTATAATGGAAGGACATATGTAGATAAGAAGAAGAAGAAAATGCTTACAAAATAAATACTTTGTGAATTACTCAACCTAGAAGTTATCCAAGGAAGTGAATTTAAGAATGGGATTACCACCCATAGGGTAATTCAAGATATTCCATATTTAAGTATTTAGACAAAAAAGCATACAAGCAATTTGAAATGGAGCTGCCCTATTTTTTCAAACAGAACATATTTATCCTGCAAATGTATAAGATAAAATATTTTTCTCTTTGAATCAGTTCTAAACAGGTATTAAAAAAAACTAACACATGTACAAGGTATATAAAATTAAAGAAAGGTTACAGGTAATAAACACAGCTTATATAATTAAATAATATGGCAACTATGGTTAATCAAAATATTAATAAAAACTTTGTAATGTAATGCTGTATGAAAACTTTTATCTTGACAAAACATAAAATGAATTGGTTTTTTTTCTGTATCCAACAAGAAACTATAACGATTAAAGCCTCCACAAGTTGCCCTAGGAACTTCTTTCACATAAAACTTTATTTTTCATAAATTGTGTAACTGCTAGGACAACAAAATGTAGTTGAATTAGTACTCTAGTGTTGTTTCACACAAACATTTTTCCGACTGGATGTCGAGAGGAACAGAATATGATTGGCTAACAGTTACTGTAATTGTTGCTGACTGGTCTGAGAAGATGCAGTTCACTTTCCTGTGAAATGATAGGCAGTCCATGTTTCATATGATACTTAATCAGATGAGGAACACTTTCAAATGTGTGGTCTTTAGTTCGAACCTGTAATAATTAATTATAAAGTAAAATAGTCATTAACAAAGAAAACTAACATTTTAAAATATTCCCAACTATATCTAAGAGTTGGGTCAATACAGAGAGGGTTCCTAGTACTTGACCCCAGAGCAGATCTGTGCATCACTGGGTGGTGCATAGGGGAGACCCCTTGTTGGTGGGTTGTCAGGTCCTAATACGGAATATGGAAAGTCTGGATGTCTACTGAAGTGGATGACCTGTTTGGAGAGTGCCATGCTCCTTGCATGATAATAAAAACCCATTTTGTAGATTTTCTTAAAAGAGTAGTCTCATTGTAGCAGTTACAAAAGGCTAAATTCTTTGCCCTTACCTATACTCCATACTTTTCTAGTGGCAGTCAAAATTTTGTTCCCACTGAATCATCCCACCCCTTTTTTCCGCCAATTTAAAGTTAGTTAACTAGCTCTCGTCCTGAATATAGTTGAAATACAGCTCGCTGGGTGTAAAGCAAACATCCTATCTAAATCTAAGAGACACCATGCAAAATATCCAATGATTTTGTAAAAAGAGAGACTTGTCTTTGTTTAATACACTTTATAGAAAGTAGTTTTACAACTAACAAGAGGCTCCCAAGAGCCTGTATAACTCACTTGATTTATATACTAGTAAGTAAAAAAGATGACATTTGGAATCCTTACCTGGTCACCATTTTGAACTTACCACGAACACAAGTAATAGAACCAAATGAGTATTGTTGATAAGTTTGGCTTCCACTGATTCACAATTTCAGAAAAGAAGCCTTTCCCGATTGGTTCTAAGTTACAATAAGTCTCAAGATGAAAATATAGAATCTTACATTGGTAAAAGTAGATTATCAGATTTCCTGAACAGAGGTAGTTAAATGATGGAAATCGGTTCTAAGTTACAATAAGTCTCGAGATGAAAATATAGGATCATACATTGGTACAAGTGGATTATCAGATTTCTCGAACAGAGGTAGTTAAATTATGGAAATTTATGTCCGAGTCATGGCCAGGAAGAGCACTTGTGTAGATTCTTTTTCTCTAATTTTAAATACAGTGGAACTTCGATGGCTTGAGCTTGAAGGGGCCAACAAAAATTGTTCGAGAAATCAGGAGTTTGAGAAACCGGGGCTTGTGATGTCAGGAAATGCTGTATGAGCAAACCGGAATAGATATCGGTTTATATATTTCATTCTAATATGACGTCCTGCTTTCGCTATGTAAACAAAGCCGTGTTAAAATTCCAATAAATTTAGTTCGCACATGCGCAAGTTAATTTTGGTTGCAGTCGTTTAAATTTTATTTAAAAACTCAATTTTTTAAACCATAATCATCGTTACTGTTAAAAAAGTTGTTATTTTAAGTCTGAATTCTGCGATTTGAATGATTCAACATTCAGCCCGATTAAATTATGTTTCCACCACTCTACATTATGACACACGGGAGGTACGTGGAACAGCCATTCACTAGCGCACATTTATATGCCGCTTCACTGTACAGATTATCGTATTTGTCAAAATCAGAATCGAAATAATTCATGGATACAATACTTTATTGTCTTTTTAACATGGGTGGGCATTATATTCATGATATTTTACCCCTCGCTATCGCTCGGGGCAAAATATTCAAGAATATAATGCCCACCCATGTTAAAACGACAATAAAGTATGGCATCCATGAATTATTTCTTAAATTAATTTCCTATCACATTGGATCAATACAATTGTGTTTCTTTATTGTATTTCATATATAAATATTATTTTTAAGTATATATATTTATGTTTTGGTTAAAATAAATGTTTACTGTTATTTCTGGTTTAATTTTGTGCACAAGGATTGATAAGTATTATATGCATAATTGTGTCAATGACCTCGATTCTGATTTGATAGCAATTTATTGGCGCATATTTTAATTAATTAAAACCTATTTCAACATATGTCGACAAAGGGGTACATAAATGAAATTGATGAAAGTTTAGGGATTATATTATTAAAGATCAAGGTTGGCATTTTACAGGTATGCCTTCAATCTTTATACCTTTTATGACCAATTGGTCATGCAAGCTGTCAATAATTTTATTTCGATTTATTCATGGTTTTTTCAATGGATTTTTAGTATTGGGACTGCTCATTTAGTTCAAGTTTTCGTGAAATCGGTGCAATTTTAACATTGATTATATTGGGGAAAAGTTCCGTACTTTGATAAGTGTTCCAGAAATCACGGAGGTTCGAGCAATCCCGCTTCAGGCTACTGAAGTTCGACTGTAGTGGTAAATTTGCAAAATCAAAGTCAAAATAACCCAACCCCAGTTTCTCTGCTATGATTTGATTACACTGTAGATAGACATGGTTTTGTTTATGATGTTATTATTTTAAGCCAATCAACAGAAGAGAACCCAAAATTACCTAGTGATGAGAACTTTATTTTCCACACCGGTCAAGTGGTGGAAATATTACATCAAAATAAGATGTAGGTTCATAATATCATGAGGCAAGCATCTTGGATTTTTGATCAGAATGAAAAACATTATCTTTGCTGAGGACCATCTATAAACATTAATGTGCAGTATGGCTTCAACAAGAATAAAGTTTCTAAAAAAAAGTCATTTGAACATTTTTCCCTAGGATTCTTTTTTAACAGTTTAGTGGTGACTATTTTGAATACATATATAATCAGAAGAAAAAAAATCAACTTTGTAGTGGAACAATGAGCAATGTGACCAAGTTTGGTTAAAACTGGCCAAGTGGTCTGAAATGTAAGTTAACAGACAATGCTGATGGACACCAAGTTACAACAATATATAGCTCACATGACCCTTTTTGTCTATTAATAAAAGCTAAAATATGTCTAGCATTTGAAGCCACAATTATATCAATTGATGACAATGATTGGAGAACAAAACCAAAGGCTACAAGCTGAAGTATTGTTCACTGTGAACAACATTAAATTTAGACTTGAAATAAAATCAACTACAGTATGCTGAGCTATGAATGACCCTGGGCAGTCCCAATCTTGGCTTTCCCACCTTAAAAAAACCAGGTAGATTGCTATTATCTGCTCATTGATGCAAAATATCAAATCAATATGTCAAATGATTTTTTGGGGAAAAAAAAACCATATTAGTTAGGAATAGAAAATGATAATTAAGCATAGTATTACAGAGCATGTGCAAACATAAGTGTTTACTTACTATGCCATCTGGGTCAACCAATAGCAAGTGTTTAATCACACCATTCTGTCTTCCACTGAGTACAAACTGATTCTGGTCAGTAGAACTTTTTCTGACCAAGAAATCACCATCTTTTTGTAGAATTTTTTCTGCCTGAAATAACACACATTTTATGTTATACCCAATTATTATTTCTTAATATACATCAAGTTATTTAATAAATACATCGGTAGAAAAAATATTTTGCACTATTTAATACTAGACATTGTTGATCTGGCGATCACTGATACCCGCCGCTTTTGTGAAAATTTCTAATGTTTTTCGTGGACTGTGACCTTGAAATTTGATGGATTTCCACCAAAATCAATAGGCTTCTTACCAACAAAATATATAACAATATTTTACAGTTTCATTAAATTCGGATGCAAACTTTTTGAGTTATTGTCCGGAAACAACTTTTTTGTAAAAATTTCTAACGTTTTTCGTGGACTGCGACCTTGAAATTTGACGGATTTCCCCCAAAATCAAAAGGCTTTTTACCAACCTGATATATAACAATATCCTAAAGTTTCATTCAAATCGGATGCAAACTTTTTGAGTTATTGTCCCGGAAACAACTTTTTTGTGAAAATTTCTAACATTTTTCGTGGACTGCGACCTTGAAATTTGACGGATTTCCCCCAAAATCAAAAGGCTTTTTACCAACCTGATATATAACAATATCCTAAAGTTTCATTCAAATCGGATGCAAACTTTTTGAGTTATTGTCCGGAAACAACTTTTTGTGAAAATTTCTAACATTTTTCGTGCTGTGACCTTGAAATATGACGGATTTCCCCCAAAATCGATACCAACCTGATATATGACAATATCCCAAAGTTTCATTCAAATCAGATGTAAACTTTTTGAGTCATTGTCCAGAAACAACTTTTTAGTTAAAATTTCTAACGTTTTTGGTGGACTGTGACCTTGAAAATTGACGGATTTCCCCCAAAATCGATATGCTTCTTACCAACTTGATATATAACAATATCCCAAAGTTTCATTCAAATTGGATGTAAACTTTTTGAATTATCATCCGGAAACCAAATGTGAATGGACAGACGGACGGACAGACATGAGGACCACTATATACCCCCGACTGTCGAGCGGGGGTATAAAAATAGTGATAAACAGAACAGCCACACTGGTAAAAGGCTACAAACTTTAATTTTGCACTTTAATCATATGGGATAATATAATAAAATTATTTTTTCATACTCCCATCACATGGAAGCAACTCAACATTTAATATGTTACAGTTTACCAGTCGTTAAAATTAAGCAGTAACCCAAAGCACCTGTCTAGTATAAGCAACTAGGGCAGAAATATTGGTAAGAGCCTGCTCAGTCTATTGTACATCTGAAACTTTGTGCAAAATTGTACCAATATTCTTAAATCTACAAGTGCAAGTAAGAAAGACATCAGCCTTTCTTTTTACCATTTGCCAGTATCCCTAAATTTAAAATATACTCTACTGTTACTTGTATATCATCTTACTTCAATGTTTTATCTTGAAAAAATGTGTGACAACGAGGTGACAGAATCTAGTAAATAGCACTAAATTGTTATCATTTAAAATATACAATGCATAGTTACAGAGAAACTGACTTAAAAGTAGTCACTGGATCATGAAACATTCATCAACAACCTATATACCAAATATTGTCATTCTCCCATGAATGGTTACAGAGGAACTGCCCTTATCTAAAAACTTTAAGGTAGTCGCTGGACTGTGAAATAGGGGTCAAGGACAGGTGACACTTACCAGACAGTCATGTACCATTCACCAGCGACCTATATACCAAATATTGTCATCCTACCATGCATGGTTACAGAGAAACTACCCTAATGCAAAAACTTGAAGTTACTGGACCATAAAATTGATTTCAAGGTCACATGAACAGGTGACTGAATGGCAAGTACAAGTACCTACCACTGGACCAAATTTGATACGATTTGAATTGATAGCCTAGGGCTTCAGATGACTAAAGATATAAAGCAGATTCTAAGGCAATTCTTGATGTAACGTCAATTCTGATTGGACAACATTAAAAATCTCATGGCAACAATTCCACGATTGATGCCGTCAAAAGTTAACGCAAATGCAGACGTTATTTCTGGTAAATAAAAAAATCCCATTTTAATCAGTTAATTTAGTTTTTTATTGCGTTATTATTAGAATGGAGATAACAGTAATGTATTTGAAGATTTGCCAGTATCAATTGGTGATTTGATGGTCGGAAATATCCGTTTATTGGCTCCACTTATGCGTCACTAGTAAACTCAATTTCCAACCATCAAATCACCAATTGATGCCGGCAAATCTTCAAATACAATACAGTTATCTCCTAAATGTCAAGTGTTGATGCCGTACCCACTGCCACCAGATTCAAAAATATATGTCTCGTGTACAATGACTACTGTCTCAGACAAGACAAAACTTACTTCATGAGTAAATAACATTACATTGTTCATGTTGTCGTCATATCAATATACAATGCAAGGTTACAGAGCAACAGACCTTTTTTTTTTTTTGAATTGAAGGTAGTCACTGGAACATGAAATTGAGGTCAAGGTCAGGCGACACCAGACTGTTGTGCAGCTTTCATTTTCAACCTATATACCAAGTGGAAACCCAGAAACTTTCATTGCAGGCAAGACAAAATTAACAATATGTAAGATCTCCATGCATGTATTGCTTATTGCAGATTCTTCGGTCAGATAAGTCTTAAAACATTTCAATGCCATCTGAAAATCAATGAAGATATTTGATTTATTGTATAAACAACTTCTCATATGTGAAATATTAGCATAAAATTTTACCTGTTTTCTAGGTAATGCACCATGGTACCAAGTTTCAAACATAGGAGCTATAGAAGACTTGGGTAAATCAAATTCAGGTTTTTTGGAGTGTGTTCTCTGGGGTACTTCAGGTCTTGTTGATTCATGCACAACCGAGTTCTCCTCATGGAACTGTCGTCTTGGTAGCTCTGGCTCTTCATCTGTATTTGGAAGATGTGATTGGAATGGATCTAAGAATTTAAAAATTGAACAAAATTGGTTTGTGTCAATTTTTAATTAACACTACTTAACAACAATTTTAATTTAGTTGCTGCTCCAATAAAAACATTTGATAAGAAGATGTGCCTACTTATAGTCACATTAATAAATTCTCCAAGCTTAAAATCAATGTATAAATGGTCTTTGCATATTCAGTATCAGTGAAATTTTCTAACACAACTTCACCCATGCAACAATAATTATGAGTTATACATGTTATATTGTTTGTTTGTCTGAATGGCTTATAATGTCACTTAAGTAGGATGAGTGTTATACAAAACAATTTACTGATTAATGTAGCAGACACAATACCTGTGGTCTGTAAGTGGCACCAAGGCCTGATTTTATGACTGTATACAATTCTATTTTAAAGAGGAAATAATTATTTCCAGTTCATGCACTCTCCTGATCAGGTATACATGCATATGCAAATCGATTCATTTTGTGTTAATTTCTTCTCGTACTAGTTATAACTGAAATATTGCTTCACTGGACATTGCAAAATGAATTGTATAGTTAATGGATTCCCTGTATTACTGATGTTGCTGACAAGGCTTCTAAAGGATTAACAGGTGCCAATGTGCTACAAAATACAACCGTCAAAAAACTGCCAATCACTGAAGTGGCTAAAGCAATTCGTCTGGTTATCAATCTTTGGTGAGATATTATGCCCATAAACATTTTCCATAAGTTTTATGTAGATCAGACAACAACTGTTTGAGTAAGAGAGAAGACAAGGTGAATTTGCCATTTTTTATAAATAAAGGACCATTTCTCTGAAGTGGCTGAGGCCATTTGGCTGGTTTTTGAACTTGGTCAAGATATAATGCCTGAAAACATTTTCCCCAAGTTTCATTAAGATCGGACAACAACTGTTAGAGTTAGAGAGTGGAACTTTGATGTGGTCGCCGCCCGCCATGGGTTTATCCTCCAACAGAAAAATCTTTAACGCAAAGGTAAACATGAGGTGGGATGGACAAACAAAGGCACGAATGAATTGAAAGAAAATCTATATGTCCCCAAACGTTGCGGGCCATAATAAGATTAAACTCGAACCAACTTCTTCTATCTTTGCTTTTATAAACACTATATTTTTAGCCACAGCACATAAAATGCATATATTTATTTAAAATTTATTGTTTGCATATATATTTATGTATATAAGGCCACATAAAATTCATTTTAATGTTCTCAGGGCAAATTTTTCTAAAGTTGATGAAGCAGGGTGGGCTTTTTAAAATATTTTTTATTGATCTAAAATCAGATGAGGGAGGTACATGTATTTGTTTAATTAATCTTGATCTTTCACAAATTGTAACTGGTAAAGAAACTTTCAATTCAAACAATATTATTATTGAACAGTTTTATATTAATTTTATTTAAAGGTTATTGAATTCAATGAATCACTTTCAAATGTTCATTTATCATTTGAGTTAGCAAAATTATCCAACCATTGTAAATGCATATTTCCTTAACAGCAAATGAAGCAGCGGATTGGACTAGATATTTAGCTGAGTTGCAACGAACTTGAAATCGGCTATTGTTATGATGATGGCAGGAGGCTGGACTGGCGGGCAGGCGTCAACAATTGGTTTCCGGACCATAACTCAGAAAGTTGTGAACCGATTTTAATGAAACTTTAGGATATTGTTACATACCATAAGAGGAGGAACCCTATTGATTTTGGGGTAAATACGTTCAAGGTCAATGTCACAGCGACAGAAAAACGTTAGAAAATTTCTTGAATTAGTGGTTTACGGACCATAACTCGAAAAGTTCTTAACCAATTTTATTGAAACTTTGGGATATTGTTACATACCATAAGAAGAGGAACCCTATTGATTTTTGGGTAAATCCGTTCAAGGTCAAGGTCACAGCGACAGAAAAACGTTAGAAAATTTCTTGAATTAGTGGTTTCCGGACCATAACTAAAAAAGTTCTCAACAGATTTTAATAAAACTTTGGTATATTGTTACATACCATAAGAGGAGGAACCTTATTGATTTTGGGGTAAATCCCCTTAAGGTCAAGGTCACAGTGACAGAAAAACGTTAGAAAATTTCTTGAATTAGTGGTTTCGGGACCATAACTCAAAAAGTTCTCAACCGATTTTAATGAAAGTTTTGGTTAATAAAATACGGCAACTCGGCTTTTGCACCCCTGTGCATATCGATTTTTTAAACATTTTTTTGTAAATGGCCCCACATTTCAGGAGGTTTTTTTTTATTTAAAGGTGATAAAATTGGCAATGCAGTGGCACAAAAATGAATGCGAGTGGGCCCAAGAACCTCAGATTCAATATTAAATGGCCTAACTGCCATGGCCTAAATAGAGTATATATAAATAAGCCTTAAAAACAAGCAAGTTGGAATTTAAAAAATATATCAATTAATAAAATTTTAATATGACTACCAACATATCTTAAACCAAACTTAAGCTGTTAGAACTTGAGTATATGTTAAGTAGAACTATCCCTCAAGGCACAGTGCACCTTCATGTATTATGCATTGTATTCTACTGTATTTTATTACATTGTATTTGCACACAGCATGAATTTTTGTTCCTAATCTCATTGGAGATCAACTTAATTGAAATTTCACTCTTCTCCTGCAATCAAAACACCAGATTTTTCATTTGGTACGAGGTAACAATTGTTTTAGTGACATATATCACAAATTAAATGCAGAGTCAGCAAAAATTGTCAGTCATGACTGCCAAAAAATGCCTGGATACAATATTTGTGTTCTATGTGACATCCTTGGAGACCGGAAAAAAAGCGGTAGTCTTTGGTTTACTTTGTTCATTTTTACTTTGGTCTTCAGATGTTTCTTAGAACAGTGCAAGTACTGGTTTCCAGTTTTAACTTAATTATAAAAAACACAAGTGTGGACACAGAAAAATGTCTCGCCTGCATTCCGCATCAGTAACGAAAATAAATTTCGTCATAAGCATTATGTAAATAGCATTAGTTATCAGCAGCAGCCTGTAAAAATATTGTCACCATACCATGCTAAGTTACAGAGGAACTGTCCTAATACAAAAACATTAACGTAGTCGCCGGACCGTGAAATTGAGGTCAAGGTCAGGTGACGCCTACCAGACAGTCATGTACTATTCATCAGCAAAGTATATACCAAATATTGTCATCCTACCATGAGTAGTTACAGGGGAACAGTCGTAACCCAAAACACTTTAACATAGTCGCTGGACCGTGAAATTGAGGTCAAGGTCAGGAGACACCTACCAGACAGTCATGTACTATTCATCAGCAACCTATATACCAAATATTGGCATCCTACCATGAGTGGTTACAGAGGAACTGTTGTAACCCAAAAACTTTAACGTAGTCATTGGACCGTAAAATTGAGGTCAAGGTCAGGTGACACCTTCCAGACAGTCATGTACTAGTCATCAGCAACCTATACACCAAATATTGTCATCCTACCATGCGTAGTTATGGAGGAACTGCCGTAACCCAAAAACTTTAACGCAGGCACTGGACCGTGAAATTGAGGTCAAGGTCAGGTGACAGGTGACTGACTGGCAAGTACTCATCATAAGCTACCTCTGTACCAAATTTGGTGGACCTAGGGCTTGGGCTTACAAATATATGAAGCAAGATGTCAAGTGTTTACGCCGCCGCCGCCGGATTCCCATACATATGTCTTGCCTCCTGCGACGAAAAGTCGCAGGCGAGACAAAAACCAGTTTATATGCAAGTATTGACAATGTGGTTGATACGACTTATCACTGCTTCAACACATCTTTACTAAAGAAGGATCTCATTTAATCTGATGATGAAATGGAAAGTGACACTGAGGATAATATTCCTTATGAACAAAAAGAAGGGGCAAATTGGCCTTTCATCATTTTTAAGGTTGCTTGTTTTAATTTTTGAATATTCCAAATTTAAGAATAAATTTTAGAATAGGAGGGTTGGGCAAAAATTGAGTAGGACTTACAGAAAAGCTATTGAAAACAGTTTTCAGGGATTCTCAAATAGCCAACTCCATTTTATGACAATAACAAGAAGCCCATACAAATCAACACCTTTTCAAAAGCTGTTCAAATGAAAATGAGGTAAATCCAGATTTAATATAAATAAAAAGAAATTAAGGTAGTCAAAAATGAATGTAACCAAATTAAATGTAAGTTTAGTCGTCAAGTAAAATGCACAAAACAGGATATCTATTTACACACAGTATGAACCACTACCAGGAGCTTTGGTTGGAGCACCTGAAGCAAAACTGTCTACATTCTTACCAAAGCTTAGATACCTGTAAAATTAATCATTTAAATAGTCCAGTGTCTGCTAAGGAAAGATATCATTTCAACAAGAAACTGCATGTTACATTTTCCTATGGTGAATCACACATACAAGTATACACCGGTATTTCATAGAGAAATATATGACCCACCTTTCCATAATTAGCAATGTATTTTGTTAGTCACCATACTTAAAAAGTTTATATCAGCAGTCATAAAACTAGAGGCTCCCAGGAGCCTGTAATAGCTCACCTGGAACCCAAATGACTTCAACTATATTTAATTTTTTTAAATTAACAGTTTCAGTCTAGTTGTTATAGCTTTTAAGTTACTGTGCAAAAACTAAACATTTCTACAAAAATTTTAGTTAAGTACAATAACTCCTATAAGGTGCCATCAGACAATTTCTGAAAATTAAATGGTTTTGTAGGCCTTGTCCTTCAGGGAAATTTAGAAATTTACAGTTGTACTCAATACAAAAACTGTTCATTTGTCCAAATTCATAATTAAAGGGCAACAACTCCTATAAAGAGTCATCTTGCAATTTTGGACTAAGCAATCATTTGTAGGGCTTCTATTGCTGATCATTTGTGCAATTTACAGTTTCAATCCAGCTGCTACAGTTTTCAAGTTACAGGACGAAAATGGAAAATTTCATTAAAAAAATTGTCATTTAAGGGCAATAATCCCTATAAGGAGTCATCTGACAATTTCAGACAAATTAAGTGAATTTTAGGGCTTTTATTGCTGATCATTTTTGCTAGGGTTTTTTTGTTTGTTTGAATGGTGTTTTAACGCCACTTTCAGCAATTTTTCAGCTATTTCATGGCGTCCAGTTTTAATTGGGGGAGGAAGCCGGAGTACCCGTAGAGAACCCCCGACCTGCGGTAGGAAAACTGGCAATCCTTGTCAATTAAGATTGGAGTCGAGTAAACCCTGCCTGCAGTGAGAATTTTTGCTAGGTATAATTTCACTCTAGCTGTTATGGTTACAGGACACAAACGGAAAATTTCATAAAAATTGCCATTTAAGGGCAATAAAAATCTGACAATTTCAGACTTATATGGTGAATTGTACGCTTGTATTGCTGATCATTTTTGCTTTTAACAGTTTCACTCTAGCTGTTACAGTTTTTAAGTTACAGGACAAAAACTGAAAATTTCATAAAAAATTGCCATTTATGGGCAATAACTAATATAAGGAGTTGTCTGACAACTGTTATAGTTTTTAAGCTACGGGACAAATGGGGAAAATTTCATACAAAATTGTCATTGAAGGGCAATAACTCATACAAGGAGTCATCTGACAATTTCAGACCAATAAAGTGAATTGTAGGGCTTTTATTGCTGATCATTTTTGCTTTTTACAGTCTCACTCTAGCTGTTACAGTTTTCAAGTTATATTGTAAATACCAAAAATTTGTCAAAAATCGTCAATAAAGGGAAATAACTCATACAAGAAGTCAATACACAACTTTACACTAATAGCAACTATTGTAGACCTTAACATGCTGATCAATTTGAAGTAACGTTTTTCTCTATAGCTATTATAATTTTTGAGATAATGATCAAAAACCTGTGTTGACACACATGTTCTATTTTCAGTAACAGCGGCCATCTTTGTCTATTGATCAACACCCTGGGTGCAAACTTGAAACTAGGAACCCTAAGGATGATTGTGGCCAAGTTTGAAAAAAATTAGCTCAGTGGTTTCAGAGGAGAAGATTTTTTTAAAAGTTTACAACAGACGACGGACGCCAAGTGATAGCAAAAGCTCACATGGACCTACGGTCCAGGTGGCAAAAAAATATGTTCTATACATCTTTGAAAATACTGATCTTCCTTATTTGACTATCACATTATATTTTATTTCAATTTGCTAAGCATTGCTATATCCCAATCTTTAATGGTTACGTTAAAAATGTAATAACTCCTTAAAAAAGTTTACTTATCGTCACAAAATTTATATCATAAGAATTTATTTTAAGCCAAGTTGTTCATTGTCTAAATTAAACCAGGTGCTCTCAGGAGCCTTTAACTGCACAGGGGGAACGATACAGGGATTTTCCTACCTTTTTTCAAAATGGGGCCTGGGCCCCTGTTAATTGGGAAAATTACGACGTAAATTCCAAAATTGGGAAAAGTCTTAAATATGAATAAAGTAAAAACATTGCTTTTAAACATTAATGTTTTTAAAGAAAATGTTTCTTGTATGTAATTAGTCATGAATGACAAGATGGAATCTATCAGCGTGACCTGAAAACTGACAAATTCAAATCAGTTTTCATAAATATTTTGGAAAAAGTTATCAAAATTTACATATGTAGCCAACTGTGCTGACATCATACTCAAAGAGAAAAATTTCCATGAATCTTGGCATCCTCCCAAGTCAGGGGTTCTGAGTCCGCGTTAGCTCCATCAGAACCCCTGACTTGGGATGATGGAATCTTGGTGGAATTCAATAGAAACTAAGTTGCAAACATAAGATTTTACTTTCACTCTCGTTTGTTCTGGGGTCTTAATAAATGAATGGATAAGAACTAAATCAGATATACAAAACTCCAAAAATGTGCATTGCGTTGGCATTTTAGTTTACCCTGATTTGTATGCTAGTCTGCATTCAACCGAACCTTCGCTACCGACCCTTGACAAGGGTCGGTAGCCAAGGTTCGGTTGAATGCCGATAATGGATGGGTCTAGAGGTGCAAGAAAACTCATGATTTTTTCTATTCACAAAGGCTCTGGTCAATATTTAATTTCGTAAAAACAAAATTTCCTATTTTTTATACAATACGTCATCATTCCACTTCGGTAGTATTTCTCGTTGTGTAATGACATTTTTGAATGTTAATGCAGGGTCACGCTTCATTCCAAATGTATTCCTCCGACTAATTCTTTTCTAGACAAAGCTATTTGAACCAAAAAAAAAAACAGCCCATATTACTGGACATCGTAAAAATAAAGTAATTTGTCTTATTTGCAGCATACAATTATCTTTCGTATTATTGAACAAAGTTCTGCGACTTACCAAATCTCAGGTTTTTTTTATATCATACCGGAATCTGCGTTTGGTATAAAACAAGCAAGCTCTAATATAAAACTAGTTGCCGTTATGACTCAAGATACCGGAAACAGTAATTATAAACCATTGTTCGCGAAGTAATCAGATTTTGATTTTGTTTGTAATATTTTGGCTTTGTGTGATTGAATTTATTTTTAGAAACCGGATTACAAAACCTCCTGAATTGGGAATTTTCACTTTCATAATTGGGAAAAAATATGGGTTTTTGCCGTTGGGAATGGGGCAGAATATCGGCCCCAAAATAAAGGCAGGAAAATCCCTGCGATAGACTTCTCAAGATGGGGATGTCGATAATACACTGCTTGACTGGTATGTACAGCTTGTTGTACCGATTTATTTAGTTGTTTACAGTTTCTATCTATTATATTTTTCCATATACATATATTAGCAAAAAAATTAATCAGAAAAATGTCATTGTAACTACAATGAAAAACTAAATATCAGTGAGATGGTACCCATTTCTATGGGCCCCGCCGACCTTGAGGTCAAGGTCAAAGGTCATCAACCATGATATGCGACACATCGCCTTGATATTATCTACTCAAATTCCAAATATCAAAAGTCTAAGATAAAAAAGTTACAGCCCGGACACGATTAGTTCAGACGATGCACGGACAGAGAGACTGATCACTATAGGGTGTCCCTTACAAAGTGGCAGGGCTCTAAAAAGTTGCTTGACAACTTTAGTCATGCAGACAACTTACTTGTAGATAGTGTTTTGCTAAGCATTTTTTATGTTTCTCTCTATCTATTATCCTTTTCAATATCACTAACAAATCAGAAAAATAGACAACAAAGTTATCTACAATGATGCAGACAATGACGAAGACCAATGCCAAGTTGTGGCAATAGCTCAGATGGACCTTATCTCTAGGTGCTAAAAACAAAACTAGCAATACAGAATAACTGGTTTTGAAGCTTATGCTAATATATTTACACAATGAGTACTGTACATTTAAACTGTATTGTTTGTGTACTAGTTCTTTGTTCTAATATTTACCCATGTCAAATGGATCTTCATTTGTAGATGTTTCATTCATGACATTTTCTTTGTTGTCATAAAGATTGGCATTAAAATTATCATCTCCATTGAAAACTGACTCTGAAATGAAAAAAGAGAAATGAAAAAGAGGAACACTAAATTTGTTTATAAATTTTACATTACAATTGTGTATATCTGGTATGCTGTTTAAGGGATTTTTTTATGTCATGTACTGTATATTATACAAATTTTAGTAGTCAATTAAATAAAGCAATACAGAACAGTCTTATTATAATTCTTAATTAACTTTCCTGTAAATCACAGGCTTATTTTAATTTTATTTGATGTAAAGTATTACATAACAAGTGTGGACTGTGAGCACGCTCACAAAGCGATACCCCCGCTTCGCTTTCAAGTCCATTTATCTCCCCTTAATGATATCCAAGGTCAATAAAAATCCTTCATTCACATCTACATATAATGTACTTCCTTTATGCTAAGTTTCATTAAATTTCATCAAGCGGTTTAGGCGGAGTTCCGCTTACAAGGGATGTGGACAGACGGACAGACAGACAGAGTGATTCCTATATACCCCTCCGAACAAGTTTGCGGGGGGTATAATTACAGATTAAAAACATGGCAGTCTTTATTGGGCCAAGGTCATGAAATCTGCACAAATGCCACAGTACTACAATATTTACTTGATTCTGACTTGGGTTGTCTTCTGTCAAACATATATGAGAGTCAACCCCAAATACTGCACTGGATTAAAGGCCCAAAAAGATCTGACTTAAAAGCAAATCAACTTTTAAGACAAGTATGTACATCAAGAGGACATTTTTGTGTCATGCATAATACAAGAAAAAAAATTTTTCTTTAGTTTTTCACTATACAACTATATCATCAATAATAATGACAGTTAATTACCTTTATTGTCATATATCTTTCCCTCTTTATTGTCGTATCCCCCTTCAGCACCAAAGTCTATTAATGGCTGCTCCTTAGGGGTATCATAAAGCTGTGAAGGTTCTTTAACAGAGGAATAAGTACCATCACTTACCTATCAAATATAAATAAGAAAACAAATCAATTTTAATACTGTCACATTTTACAAATAATAAATTCATACACTATACTTGCAAAATAACATGCATTTATTTTTCCTTACAAGAATATTGATTTCCAAACACCAAGTATGGACCTAGCAAATTAATGGCAATACAAGTCCACTTAACAAAAATTTGTACATTCAAAAGGGTCGAAAATAATGCTGACATGTTGAACTTTTAACAGGATTAATGTCATTCTAGACATTAAGATTAATATAGCTCTTGCTTGTTTGTGCAAATTTGTTTCCAGAGTGAACTCAATGGTTCCCTCTTTGAGTTCACCACCATTGATTTCACTCTTGCAACAAATTTGCGCAAACAAGCAAGAGCTATATTAATCTTAATGTCTAGAATGACATTAAACAATGTCAATGTTGATTTATTATAAAGCCAAATATCCTGTGTATATTCTTGGTTTATAAGCATTACACTCATTTTATGTGGATTTTATATTGAAACATGATGATAACAACTGATTTTCATTGGTTATGAAAAACTGAAAACCATGAAGAATCAAAGTAGCATAGCATTTTCATGAAAATTACAGCATCGCATTATCTGTATTGTAGAAAGAAAAATAAGAATGATCTGCTAGCATTGCACTTGTAAAAGTAAAATTGATTAAAAATATAATCTTGTGCTAAAATTTTGCAAATACCAGTAGAGCAGAACAAAAGTTAATGTACACAAACATAAAATAACTTGCCAAATACTTCCAGTAGCAATAGATGTCTTGTACTATGGAGATGCTTGCATTAAAGTTTTGTAAAAAACTGAATAAATGGTCTACGCATTTTTATCATAATACACAATAGGTCATGAGGATCTTCTGTACATGTATAAAGACATACTTTATTTAAAAGTGTAAAAAATGCAAAAAGTTACTTGTGAGTTGGAATAATAAGTGCAGAATTTACAAGATGTGATTAGGAAGAAAACTTACTGGTAGGTTAGATTTAGGAGCAGAATAATTAGCATTTCCTGCTGCTTCAGCCAGTGGTGGACGTGCGTCTGGACGGTCATTGTAATAATCACCTTCATCATTGCCCCACGCATCACTGTCTGCAATACCTTTCTCTGTGCTGGAAAGGGAAAATGCAGGGTAAAAAATGTTGACAGGTGATTTATATTGTGATATCAAGGACATAAGGAATATGCAATAAGCAAAGTTTGTAACTGCAAACAATGAATTTTTGTGATTCCTTAAGGTAGCCCTTGTATACAAGGTCAGGTTGATATAAAGCTGCACTGCAAAGTATGCTGAAATATTGGAACTCACAGTAAATGGACTGGAATTATATACAGGATTCATACTCCATTCCATTTCCTCATACGTACTGCACAACAATAGAATGATGGAATTTAATTTTGTTCTAATTTCATACACAATTTAAATATGTTTTATTTTATATTACGTAATAAAATCAAAATAAATTGGACCAGACTATGTAACATTTCAATGGTTCTGTAAAGCTGCACTGCAAAGTATGCTGAAATATTGGAACTCACAGTAACTGGACTGGAATTATATACAGGACTCATACAACTCACAGTAAATGGACTGGAATTATATACAGGACTCATACAACTCACAGTAACGGGACTAGAATTATATACAGGACTCATACAACTCACAGTAACTGGACTAGAATTATATACAGGACTCATACAACTCACAGTAACTGGACTGGAATTATATACAGGACTCATACAACTCACAGTAACTGGACTAGAATTATATACAGGACTCATACAACTCACAGTAACTGGACTGGAATTATATACAGGACTCATACAACTCACAGTAACTGGACTAGAATTATATACAGGACTCATACAACTCACAGTAACTGGACTGGAATTATATACAGGACTCATACAACTCACAGTAACTGGACTAGAATTATATACAGGACTCATACAACTCACAGTAACTGGACTAGAATTATATACAGGACTCATACAACTCACAGTAACTGGACTAGAATTATATACAGGACTCATACAACTCACAGTAACTGGACTGGAATTATATACAGGACTCATACAACTCACAGTAACTGGACTGGAATTATATACAGGACTCATACAACTCACAGTAACTGGACTAGAATTATATACAGGACTCATACAACTCACAGTAACTGGACTGGAATTATATACAGGACTCATACAACTCACAGTAACTGGACTAGAATTATATACAGGACTCATACAACTCACAGTAACTGGACTGGAATTATATACAGGACTCATACAACTCACAGTAACTGGACTGGAATTATATACAGGACTCATACAACTCACAGTAACTGGACTGGAATTATATACAGGACTCATACAACTCACAGTAACTGGACTAGAATTATATACAGGACTCATACAACTCACAGTAACTGGACTGGAATTATATACAGGACTCATACAACTCACAGTAACTGGACTGGAATTATATACAGGACTCATACAACTCACAGTAAATGGACTAGAATTATATACAGGACTCATACAACTCACAGTAACTGGACTAGAATTATATACAGGACTCATACAACTCACAGTAACTGGACTAGAATTATATACAGGACTCATACAACTCACAGTAAATGGACTGGAATTATATACAGGACTCATACAACTCACAGTAACTGGACTAGAATTATATACAGGACTCATACAACTCACAGTAACTGGACTAGAATTATATACAGGACTCATACAACTCACAGTAACTGGACTAGAATTATATACAGGACTCATACAACTCACAGTAACTGGACTAGAATTATATACAGGACTCATACAACTCACAGTAACTGGACTAGAATTATATACAGGACTCATACAACTCACAGTAACTGGACTGGAATTATATACAGGACTCATACAACTCACAGTAACTGGACTGGAATTATATACAGGACTCATACAACTCACAGTAACTGGACTGGAATTATATACAGGACTCATACAACTCACAGTAACTGGACTAGAATTATATACAGGACTCATACAACTCACAGTAACTGGACTAGAATTATATACAGGACTCATACAACTCACAGTAACTGGACTAGAATTATATACAGGACTCATACAACTCACAGTAACTGGACTAGAATTATATACAGGACTCATACAACTCACAGTAACTGGACTGGAATTATATACAGGACTCATACAACTCACAGTAACTGGACTAGAATTATATACAGGACTCATACAACTCACAGTAACTGGACTGGAATTATATACAGGACTCATACAACTCACAGTAACTGGACTAGAATTATATACAGGACTCATACAACTCACAGTAACTAGACTAGAATTATATACAGGACTCATACAACTCACAGTAACTGGACTAGAATTATATACAGGACTCATACAACTCACAGTAACTGGACTAGAATTATATACAGGACTCATACAACTCACAGTAACTGGACTGGAATTATATACAGGACTCATACAACTCACAGTAACTGGACTAGAATTATATACAGGACTCATACAACTCACAGTAAATGGGCTGGAATTATATACAGGACTCATACAACTCACAGTAACTGGACTAGAATTATATACAGGACTCATACAACTCACAGTAACTGGACTGGAATTATATACAGGATTCATACTCCATTCCATTTCCTCATATGTATTGCACAACAATAGAATGATGGAATTTAATTTTGTTCTAATTTCATACACAATTTAAATGTTTTATTTTATATTATGTAATAAAATCAAAATAAATTGGACCAGACTATGTAACATTTTAATGGTTCTGTAGACATTATAATGAGCCTTTAAGGAATAGAAATGTAGCAGAAATACTGAAAACCATTTTATATTCGTAACCAATAAAATAAACAGCTTTGTTTTATTTCATACAGTAATATGTACACAAACATTTTGTAGTAAAGAAGTTCTTATAAATAACAGTATCTTCTAACTAGAGGCTCCCAGGAGCCTGTATCACTCACCTGAACCTGAAACCAAACAACCCTTTTTTATCCAGCTTTTCTTTGCTATAAGGAATTGCCCAACACCTCTGCAAAAGTCATTAATTTTGACCTTTTAAGGGAAATAATTCTTATAAGGAGAAGCTTTTGATGCTTAGAGGGAGAATGGAGGTTCACTTCAAATGTGCTGTACCTGTTATACTTTTTTAACTATCAGTCGAAAACTCTATTGACTTCCCCCCCCCCCCCCCCACCCCCCCACCCCCATTTTCTATTTTAAGCCAACGTAGCTATGTAGGTAGTCAGGTGTTATGATTTGCACAATTTTGGTAGAGGACGTCCTAAAGATGATGTGTGCAATGTTTCAAAGCAGTCCTTTGATGGGTTAAAGAGGAGAAGATTTTTTAAAAACAAGTAAAATTTATTAAAAAAATGTTCAAGGAGAATAATTCCTAAACGGTTGATCAGACAATCTTGACCCTAAGTCATTTTTGTAGCCCTCATATAGCAGAACAATTAAGCAAATGCTAACGTTTTCTCTAGTTCTAATAATTTTCAAGATTTTGAGGCAAAAATGTAAAAAATAATCAATTTTGACAATTAAAGGGAAATAACTCCTATAAAGAGTCCTCATACAACTTCAACCCAATGGAGTGTTTCGTAGAGCTTTTGGTGCAGATGAAGACATGTCTCTTCGGTTTTCCTGTATCTGTTACACTTTTTTAAATATAAGCCAAAAACTGTATTTTACCCCCCCCCCCCTCCATTCTATTTTTAGCCATGGCGGCCATGTTGGTTAATCTGCAGCCATGGTTGGTGCAAACTTGGTTTAGGACATTTGACGGATGATGTGTACAAAGTTTCAAAGCAGTACTTGCAGTGGTTTTAGAGGAGAAGATTTTTTTAAAATCAATTAAAACCAATTAAAACTAGACAAAGTCGATCTAGCGATCGCTGATACCCCCGCTTTTGTGAAAATTTCTAACGTTTTTCGTGGATTGTGACCTTGAAATTGGTTGGATTTCCACCAAAATTAATAGGCTTCTTACCAACAAAATATATTAGAATATTTTACAGTTTCATTAAAATCGGATGAAAACTTTTTGAGTTATTTTCCAGAAACAACTTTTTGTAAAAATTTCTAACATTTTTCATGGACTGTGACCTTGAAATTTGACAGATTTCCCCCAAAATCCATAGGCTTCTTACCAACCTGATATATAACAATATCCCAAAGTTTCATTCAAATCACATGCAAACTTTTTTGAGTTGTCATCCGGAAACAACTTTTTTGTAAAAATTTCTAACCTTGAAATTTGATGGATTTCCACCAAAATCAAAAGGCTTTTTACCAACCTGATATATAACAATATCCCATAGTTTCATTCAAATCAGATGCAAGCTTTTTGAGTTATTGTCCGGAAACAACTTTTATGTTAAAATTTCTAATGTTTTTCGTGGACTGTGACCTTGAAATTTGACGGATTTCCCCCAAAATCGATAGGCTTCTTACCAACCTGATATATGACAATATCCCAAAGTTTCATTCAAATCGGATGTAAACTTTTTGAGTTATTGTCCGGCAACAACTTTTTTGTTAAAATTTCTAACGTTTTTCGTGGACTGTGACCTTGAAATTTGACGGATTTCCCCTTAAAATCGATAGGCTTCTTACCAACCTGATATATAACAATATCCCAAAGTTTCATTCAAATCGAATGCAAACTTTTTGAGTTATTGTCCGGAAACAACTTTTATGTAAAAATTTCTAACGTTTTTCGTGGACTGTGACCTTGAAATTTGACGGATTTCCCCCAAAATCGATAGGCTTTTTACCAACCTGATATATGACAATATCCCAAAGTTTCATTCAAATCGGATGTAAACTTTTTGAGTTATTGTCCGGCAACAACTTTTTTGTTAAAATTTCTAACGTTTTTCGTGGACTGTGACCTTTGAAATTTGACGGATTTCCCCTTAAAATCGATAGGCTTCTTACCAACCTGATATATAACAATATCCCAAAGTTTCATTCAAATCGAATGCAAACTTTTTGAGTTATTGTCCGGAAACAACTTTTATGTTAAAATTTCTAATGTTTTTCGTGGACTGTGACCTTGAAATTTGACGGATTTCCCCCAAAATCGATAGGCTTTTTACCAACCTGATATATGACAATATCCCAAAGTTTCATTCAAATCGGATGTAAACTTTTTGAGTTATTGTCAGGAAACAACTTTTTTGTAAAAATTTCTAACGTTTTTCGTGGACTGCGACCTTGAAATTTGACAGATTTCCCCCAAAATCGATAGGCTTCTTACCAACCTGATATATAACAATATCCCAAAGTTTCATTCAAATCGGATGTAAACTTTGTGAATTATCATTCGGAAAACAAATGTGGACGGACGAACGGAAGGACATGAGGACCACTATATACCCCCGACTCTGTCGAGCGGGGGTATAATAAACAGTTAAAGGGGAATAACTCTTAAATGGTTAATCAGACAATCTTGACTCTGCAGCCAATTTTGTAGCCCTCATAGAGCAGAACAATTAAGCAATGCTTACTTTTTCTCTAGTTCTAATAATTTTCAAGATTTTGAGGCAAAAATGGCAAAAATCATCAATTTCGACAATTAAAGGGTAATAACCCCTACAAGGAGTCGTCATACAACTTTTACCCAATGGAGTGTTTTGTAGAGCTTTTGATGCTGATAAGGAGAGTCTCTTTGGTTTTCCTGTATCTGTTATACTTTTTGAACTATAAGCCAAAAACTGTATTTTGAACCCCCTGTTCTATTTTTAGCCATGGCAGCCATGTTGGTTGGTCTGAGGCCATGATTTGTGCAAACTTGGCAGAGGACATTTTACTGATGATGTGTGCAAAGTTTCAAAGCAATCCCTTCATTGGTTTTGGAGGAGAAGATTTTTCAAGAAAAGTTAACGAAGACGACGACGACGGACGACAAGTGATGGCAATAGCTCACCTTCGGGTCAGGTGAGCTAAAAATGTAATTGCTTGCTTGTAATAATGAGATCAAATACATATGAAACTTTATATCTATAAAATTTAACCCCACATAATGCCACAGAAGCAGACTTTTCCTGTTAGTGCACTAGCATTCTTTGGTCTGTAAAACATTAATAAATGTATATAAAAGTAAAAACAAAATGCATGACCTGTTAAACGTTTCATCTTTTACAGTGTTAACTTATGTTTTTAAATTCTGCTTTATTTTAAGTGATTGGAGATTATCTGTACAGCTGATAAGACATGGCATGAAATTAAATGGTAGACAATTTCATGCTTCCTTCATATCAACAAGCAAGTTCTACAGTCTCTGACTGGATTCTACTAGTCTACCAGTGCCTGCCACTAGCATTTGTCTAGGAAGTAGCTGAGTGACAAAGGCTTTTTTAGAATAGTAGAAAAGTTGACAGTAAGTAAAATTAAAAATTTATATTAATGATTTCCTTTATGGCATAAAACATTAATTACGTTGGTGAAACATCTAAAAGACTTACGGGTCTTGCACAGTTACTGGCTTAGGTTGATTTTTTAAATACTCCTTGAATCTTAGTTCAAAAGCTTGCCCAATTGTTGTTATTACATCTTCTGCTAGCCCACCTCCGCACTCCAACACATGACAAGCTCGACCATTAGCTGAATCTTTAGCAACATAGGCAACAAAGTCTAATGTTTCCTGTGTGAATAAAATATTGGAATAACAGTGCACTTCCAAACTGTTTACACTATTCCCACTACAAGTAACAGTATATAGACATTTATGTACTATACTTAAAGTGGAACCTACCCAAACTAAACATCAGTGGGCATACACATGTTTTCAATAGAGGGGTATCCGATTTGAGGATTTGAAATATTTGTCATTTCTACACACTGCTAGAACAGAACAAAAACATCTGGGAAATGGTTAACACTTTTTCAGTGATAGCGAAATGTGTGTTTGTATGAACTCAGATTCCATATCTTTTAGTTTACATGAAACACAGTTTGTAAAAAGCCTTGTGAAAGGATGCAGCTGAATCCAGATTTAATTAAAACAAATTGTTAACACATGATACAGAATCATTTAGCTATGTAAGCTGAAAGAAGCAAACCATAGCCAAGATGGGTTACACATTACATGTTTTCATTTAATATAGGTTACTTGTTTCCCCATTAAAAGAAAACTGATATTAGCAAATGAATTTGACACAATAATGATGAAGTTTACCCGTTTCTTGCCCAGTGTCAGGCAGTTATATCATAGTATAGTGACTGTCGATTCTCGACACATAAAACAAATATGATGCATCTTATGTACTTACAGAATCTCCTCCTGAAGCAAAGGATATACCCGGCATTTGATGATTAGCTATCATCTGTAATTATAATTGAGCAATAAATTAGAATTATAATATACCTTGAAAGCTGTAATATTAGAGTAGGTATCATTTAACCTTGATTTTATCAATTCATCATACATTTACGATATACTTATTTTAAAATAGACAGAATATTACTGCCATTCTAATCCGATGTTAATATACATCTCTTTTACATTATTGAAGCTTCAAACATTGCATAACTAACAGGAAACAAACCTTATTGGAGAAATTTCTTTTTTTCGTCTTTGAAATGCGTGTGGAAAATGCAATGTTGATCTTTTTTCGTATATGGTAATTATGACTTCATTTGAGAAATATTATGATAATTTGCAAACCGTAAAAACCATTCCGTAGTTAAAATCCAGTAATTAACATATATGACCTTCCCAAGATGCAACACATCATTTTTGGTGTTCTCAATGTTTTTTATGTAGTAAACGTAATTAAACAGAGACACGAATGTCAATAAATCCATAACGCACAATTGGTTATTAAAAACAGCAATAACTGTCATCACATATCAATAATGATCCGTCTTAAACACAAAACCCATAAAAAAAATTGTGACACTGCCGAAAGTTATCAAGCATTACCCTGGCATGATGCAACTACAATTGGATATCAAAGTGATTCACTCCCGCTCTGCTACATTATGAGTAATGGCACTAAATTCATACCCTCACGAGGACACGATTATTCATTCTAATATTAAAAGTAAACTATAAGGCCAATTTTATTGAAAGTCTGCCTCTCATGCACTTCTGCTCCTTTTAAAATTTTGAAGACAGAAAATATTTATTTGCTTTCAAGAAAAAAATCAATAATATTCGTGTGGTTGGTTGGAAATAAACAACTAAGTTTGATTGATTTATTGAATTGATGGTTGCAAAACATCCAGCAAACAGTATTTCATCTATATTCAGGATGAGGTTAACCATCAATAATAAAATAGGGGTGGGACAAAGGGACTACACTGATTGTGTCAAACCTAGGACTACACTGATTGTGTCAAACCTTGGACTACACTGATTGTGTCAAACCTAGGACTACACTGATTGTGTCAAACCTAGGACTTCACAGATTGTGTCAAACCTAGCACTACACCGCTTGTGTCAAACCTAGGACTACACCGATTGTGTCAAACCTAGGACTACACTGATTGTGTCAAACCTAGAACTACACCGATTGTGTCAAACCTAGGACTACACCGATTGTGTCAAACCTAGGATTACACCGATTGTGTCAAACCTAGGACTACACCGATTGTGTCAAACCTAGGACTACACCGATTGTGTCAAACCTAGGATTACACCGATTGTGTCAAACCTAGGACTACACTGATTGTGTCAAACCTAGGACTACACTGATTGTGTCAAACCTAGGACTTCACAGATTGTGTCAAACCTAGCACTACACCGATTGTGTCAAACCTAGGACTACACCGATTGTGTCAAACCTAGGACTACACTGATTGGGATATCAAACCTAGAACTACCCTGATTGTGTCAAACCTAGGACTACACTGATTGTGTCAAACCTAGGACTACACTGATTGTGAAATCAAACCTAGGACTACACTGATTGTGTCAAACCTAGGACTACACTGATTGTGTCAAACCTTGGACTACACTGATTGTGTCAAACCTAGGACTACACTGATTGTGTCAAACCTAGGACTACACTGATTGTGTCAAACCTAGGACTACACGGATTGTGTCAAACCTAGAACTACACCGATTGTGTCAAACCTAGGACTACACCGATTGTGTCAAACCTAGGACTACACCGATTGTGTCAAACCTAGGACTACACCGATTGTGTCAAACCTAGGATTACACCGATTGTGTCAAACCTAGGACTACACTGATTGTGTCAAACCTAGGACTACACTGATTGTGTCAAACCTGCTACATTATGAGTAATGGCACTAAATTCATACCCTCACGAGGACACGATTATTCATTCTAATATTAAAAGTAAACTATAAGGCCAATTTTATTGAAAGTCTGCCTCTCATGCACTTCTGCTCCTTTTAAAATTTTGAAGACAGAAAATATTTATTTGCTTTCAAGAAAAAAATCAATAATATTCGTGTGGTTGGTTGGAAATAAACAACTAAGTTTGATTGATTTATTGAATTGATGGTTGCAAAACATCCAGCAAACAGTATTTCATCTATATTCAGGATGAGGTTAACCATCAATAATAAAATAGGGGTGGGACAAAGGGAACACAATTTTGACTGCAAATGGAACAGTTTAGATTATTGGGTAGGGGTGAAAAATTAAGCCTTTGTAGCTGCTACACTGAGCCTACTCTAATCGACATCTACAAAAGGGGTCCTTATGGTGTAAGGAGCACTATTTATACATGTTTACCACTGTGGTCCACAGTCAGGCTTTCCGTATTATGACCTGACACATGGGGACGCAATGAAAAACATCAAAGTTTTGAACAAAAATTTATTTATCAATCTTTTATTCACATTGATCGATCAACAAACTATACCTATATACCATGGCAACAGTTCTCATTAGTCTGGAAGTGATTTAATAAATTTAAAAAGGGGACTGCTTGAAAACTGGGATGGTATTATTAAATATTTTTTATAATCTAGCATTTTGTGTTAAGACCTTGATTTCATTGGGCCAAAAGAAACTTCCCAACAGAAAATCCCTGTCATTTTTTCCTCGGCTATAATTACGAAAACAATTCATTCCCTACTAACATTTAGCTTGTTATTATTCAAAATTAATAGGACAACCTGTGGTGGATTTCATAAAAAGTTGCAAGTAAATTTAGTCGTAAGTGTAAGTATTAATCAAATTATTGAAATCAAACATTGGACTTTACTGACTGTGTCAAACCTAGAACTACACTGATTGTGTCAAACCTAGGACTACACTGACTGTGTCAAACCTAGGACTACACTGATTGTGTCAAACCTAGGACTACACTGATTGTGTCAAACCTAGGACTACACTGACTGTGTCAAACCTAGAACTACACTGACTGTGTCAAACATAGGACTTCACTGATTGTGTCAAACCTAGGACTACACTGATTGTGTCAAACCTAGGCCTACACTGATTGTGTCAAACATAGGACTTCACTGATTGTGTCAAACCTAGGACTACACTGATTGTGTCAAACCTAGGACTACACTGACTGTGTCAAACCTAGAACTACACTGACTGTGTCAAACATAGGACTTCACTGATTGTGTCAAACCTAGGACTACACTGATTGTGTCAAACCTAGGACTACACTGATTGTGAAATCAAACCTAGGACTACACCGATTGTGTCAAACCTAGGACTACACCGATTGTGTCAAACCTAGGACTACACTGATTGTGTCAAACCTAGGACTACACTGATTGTGTCAAACCTAGGACTACACCGATTGTGTCAAACCTAGGACTTCACAGATTGTGTCAAACCTAGCACTACACCGATTGTGTCAAACCTAGGACTACACCGATTGTGTCAAACCTAGGACTACACTGATTGGGATACCAAACCTAGAACTACCCTGATTGTGTCAAACCTAGGACTACACTGATTGTGTCAAACCTAGGACTACACTGATTGTGAAATCAAACCTAGGACTACACTGATTGTGTCAAACCTAGGACTACACTGATTGTGTCAAACCTTGGACTACACTGATTGTGTCAAACCTAGGACTACACTGATTGTGTCAAACCTAGGACTTCACAGATTGTGTCAAACCTAGCACTACACCGCTTGTGTCAAACCTAGGACTACACCGATTGTGTCTAACCTAGGACTACACTGATTGTGTCAAACCTAGAACTACACCGATTGTGTCAAACCTAGGACTACACCGATTGTGTCAAACCTAGGATTACACCGATTGTGTCAAACCTAGGACTACACTGATTGTGTCAAACCTAGGACTACACTGATTGTGTCAAACCTAGGACTTCACAGATTGTGTCAAACCTAGCACTACACCGATTGTGTCAAACCTAGGACTACACCGATTGTGTCAAACCTAGGACTACACTGATTGGGATATCAAACCTAGAACTACCCTGATTGTGTCAAACCTAGGACTACACTGATTGTGTCAAACCTAGGACTACACTGATTGTGAAATCAAACCTAGGACTACACTGATTGTGTCAAACCTAGGACTACACTGATTGTGTCAAACCTTGGACTACACTGATTGTGTCAAACCTAGGACTACACTGATTGTGTCAAACCTAGGACTACACTGATTGTGTCAAACCTAGGACTACACGGATTGTGTCAAACCTAGAACTACACCGATTGTGTCAAACCTAGGACTACACCGATTGTGTCAAACCTAGGACTACACCGATTGTGTCAAACCTAGGACTACACCGATTGTGTCAAACCTAGGATTACACCGATTGTGTCAAACCTAGGACTACACTGATTGTGTCAAACCTAGGACTACACTGATTGTGTCAAACCTAGGACTACACTGATTGTGTCAAACCTAGGACTAAACTGATTGTGTCAAACCTAGGACTAAACTAATTGTGTAAAACCTAGGACTAAACTGATTGTGTCAAACCTAGGACTACACTGATTGGGAAATCAAACCTAGGACTACATTGATTGTGTCAAACCTAGGACTAAACTGATTGTGTCAAACATGGGCCTACACTGATTGGGAAATCAAACCTAGGACTACACTGATTGTGTCAAACCTAGGACTACACTGATTGTGTCAAACCTAGGACTACACTGATTGTGTCAAACCTAGGACTACACTGACTGTGTCAAACCTAGGACTACACTGATTGTGTCAAACCTTGGACTACACTGATTGTGTCAAACCTAGGACTACAATAATTGTGTCAAACCTAGGACTGCACTGATTGTGTCAAACCTAGGACTACACTGATTGTGTCAAACCTTGGACTACACTGATTGTGTCAAACCTAGGACTGCACTGATTGTGTCAAACCTAGGACTACACTGATTGTGTCAAACCTAGGACTACACTGATTGTGTCAAACCTAGGACTACACTGATTGGAAAATTAAACCTAGAACTACACTGATTGTGTCAAATCTAGGACTACACTGATTGTGTCAAACCTAGGACTACACTGATTGTCTCAAACCTTGGACTACACTGATTGTGTCAAACCTAGGACTGCACTGATTGTGTCAAACCTAAGACTACACTGATTGTGTCAAACCTAGGACTACACTGATTGTATCAAACCTAGGACTACACTGATTGTGTCAAACCTAGGACTACACTGATTGGGAAATCAAACCTAGAACTACACTGATTGTGTCAAACCTAGGACTACACCAATTGTGTCAAACCTAGGACTACACCGATTGTGTCAAACCTAGGACTACACCGATTGTGTCAAACCTAGGACTACACCGATTGTGTCAAACCTAGGACTACACCGATTGTGTCAAACCTAGGACTACACCGATTGTGTCAAACCTAGGACTACACTGATTGGGAAATCAAACTTAGAACTACACTGATTGTGTCAAACCTAGGACTACACTGATTGTGTCAAACCTAGGACTACACTGATTGTGAAATCAAACCTAGGACTACACTGATTGTGTCAAACCTAGGACTCAATGATTGTGTCAAACCTTGGACTACACTGATTGTGTCAAACCTAGGACTGCACTGATTGTGTCAAACCTAGGACTACACTGATTGTGTCAAACCTAGGACTACACTGATTGTATCAAACCTAGGACTACACTGATTGTGTCAAACCTAGGACTACACTGATTGTGTCAAACCTAGGACTACACTGACTGTGTCAAACCTAGGACTACACTGATTGTGTCAAATCTTGGACTACACTGATTGTGTCAAACCTAGGACTACACTGATTGTGTCAAACCTAGGACTGCACTGATTGTGTCAAACCTAGGACTTCACTGATTGTGTCAAACCTTGGACTACACTGATTGTGTCAAACCTAGGACTGCACTGATTGTGTCAAACCTAGGACTACACTGATTGTGTCAAACCTAGGACTACACTGATTGTGTCAAACCTAGGACTACACTGATTGGGAAATCAAACCTAGGACTACACTGATTGTGTCAAATCTAGGACTACACTGATTGTGTCAAACCTAGGACTACACTGATTGTCTCAAACCTTGGACTACACTGATTGTGTCAAACCTAGGACTGCACTGATTGTGTCAAACCTAAGACTACACTGATTGTGTCAAACCTAGGACTACACTGATTGTATCAAACCTAGGACTACACTGATTGTGTCAAACCTAGGACTACACTGATTGGGAAATCAAACCTAGAACTACACTGATTGTGTCAAACCTAGGACTACACTGATTGTGTCAAACCTAGGACTACACTGACTGTGTCAAACCTAGGACTACACTGATTGTGTCAAACCTTGGACTACACTGATTGTGTCAAACCTAAGACTACACTGATTATGTCAAACCTAGGACTACACCGATTGTGTCAAACCTAGGACTACACTGATTGGGAAATCAAACTTAGAACTACACTGATTGTGTCAAACCTAGGACTACACTGATTGTGTCAAACCTAGGACTACACTGATTGTGTCAAACCTAGGACTACACTGACTGTGTCAAACCTAGAACTACACTGACTGTGTCAAACATAGGACTTCACTGATTGTGTCAAACCTAGGACTACACTGACTGTGTCAAACCTAGGACTACACTGACTGTGTCAAACCTAGAACTACACTGACTGTGTCAAACATAGGACTTTACTGATTGTGTCAAACCTAGGACTACACTGATTGTGTCAAACCTAGGACTACACTGATTGTGAAATCAAACCTAGGACTACACCGATTGTGTCAAACCTAGGACTACACCGATTGTGTCAAACCTAGGACTACACTGATTGTGTCAAACCTAGGACTACACTGATTGTGTCAAACCTAGGACTACACCGATTGTGTCAAACCTAGGACTTCACAGATTGTGTCAAACCTAGCACTACACTGATTGTGTCAAACCTAGGACTACACCGATTGTGTCAAACCTAGGACTACACTGATTGGGATATCAAACCAGAACTACCCTGATTGTGTCAAACCTAGGACTACACTGATTGTGTCAAACCTAGGACTACACTGATTGTGAAATCAAACCTAGGACTACACTGATTGTGAAATCAAACCTAGGACTACACTGATTGTGTCAAACCTAGGACTACACCGATTGTGTCAAACCTAGGACTACACTGATTGGGAAATCAAACTTAGAACTACACTGATTGTGTCAAACCTAGAACTACACTGATTGTGTCAAACCTAGGACTACACCGATTGTGTCAAACCTAGAACTACACCGATTGTGTCAAACCTAGGACTACACCGATTGTGTCAAACCTAGGACTACACCGATTGTGTCAAACCTAGGACTACACCGATTGTGTCAAACCTAGGACTACACCGATTGTGTCAAACCTAGGATTACACCGATTGTGTCAAACCTAGGACTACACTGATTGTGTCAAACCTAGGACTACACTGATTATGTCAAACCTAGGACTACACTGATTGTGTCAAACCTAGGACTAAACTGATTGTGTCAAACCTAGGACTAAACTAATTGTGTCAAACCTAGGACTAAACTGATTGTGTCAAACCTAGGATTACACCGATTGTGTCAAACCTAGGACTACACTGATTGTGTCAAACCTAGGACTACACTGATTGTGTCAAACCTAGGACTACACTGATTGTGTCAAACCTAGGACTACACTGATTGTGTCAAACCTAGGACTAAACTAATTGTGTCAAACCTAGGACTAAACTGATTGTGTCAAACCTAGGACTACACTGATTGGGAAATCAAATCTAGGACTACACTGATTGTGTCAAACCTAGGACTAAACTGATTGTGTCAAACATGGGCCTACACTGATTGGGAAATCAAACCTAGGACTACACTGATTGTGTCAAACCTAGGACTACACTGATTGTGTCAAACCTAGGACTACACTGACTGTGTCAAACCTAGGACTACACTGATTGTGTCAAACCTTGGACTACACTGATTGTGTCAAACCTAGGACTACAATGATTGTGTCAAACCTAGGACTGCACTGATTGTGTCAAACCTAGGACTACACTGATTGTGTCAAACCTTGGACTACACTGATTGTGTCAAACCTAGGACTGCACTGATTGTGTCAAACCTAGGACTACACTGATTGTGTCAAACCTAGGACTACACTGATTGTGTCAAACCTAGGACTACACTGATTGGGAAATCAAACCTAGAACTACACTGATTGTGTCAAATCTAGGACTACACTGATTGTGTCAGACCTAGGACTACACTGATTGTCTCAAACCTTGGACTACACTGATTGTGTCAAACCTAGGACTGCACTGATTGTGTCAAACCTAAGACTACACTGATTGTGTCAAACCTAGGACTACACTGATTGTATCAAACCTAGGACTACACTGATTGTGTCAAACCTAGGACTACACTGATTGGGAAATCAAACCTAGAACTACACTGATTCTGTCAAACCTAGGACTACACCGATTGTGTCAAACCTAGGACTACACCGATTGTGTCAAACCTAGGACTACACTGATTGTGTCAAACCTAGGACTACACTGATTGTGTCAAACCTTGGACTACACTGATTGTGTCAAACCTAGGACTGCACTGATTGTGTCAAACCTAGGACTACACTGATTGTGTCAAACCTAGGACTACACTGATTGTATCAAACCTAGGACTACACTGATTGTGTCAAACCTAGGACTACACTGATTGTGTCAAACCTAGGACTACACTGACTGTGTCAAACCTAGGACTACACTGATTGTGTCAAACCTTGGACTACACTGATTGTGTCAAACCTAGGACTACACTGATTGTGTCAAACCTAGGACTGCACTGATTGTGTCAAACCTAGGACTACACTGATTGTGTCAAACCTTGGACTACACTGATTGTGTCAAACCTAGGACTGCACTGATTGTGTCAAACCTAGGACTACACTGATTGTGTCAAACCTAGGACTACACTGATTGTGTCAAACCTAGGACTACACTGATTGGGAAATCAAACCTAGAACTACACTGATTGTGTCAAATCTAGGACTACACTGATTGTGTCAAACCTAGGACTACACTGATTGTCTCAAACCTTGGACTACACTGATTGTGTCAAACCTAGGACTGCACTGATTGTGTCAAACCTAAGACTACACTGATTGTGTCAAACCTAGGACTACACTGATTGTATCAAACCTAGGACTACACTGATTGTGTCAAACCTAGGACTACACTGATTGGGAAATCAAACCTAGAACTACACTGATTGTGTCAAACCTAGGACTACACTGATTGTGTCAAACCTAGGACTACACTGACTGTGTCAAACCTAGGACTACACTGATTGTGTCAAACCTTGGACTACACTGATTGTGTCAAACCTAAGACTACACTGATTGTGTCAAACATAGGACTACACCGATTGTGTCAAACCTAGGACTACACTGATTGGGAAATCAAACTTAGAACTACACTGATTGTGTCAAACCTAGGACTACACTGATTGTGTCAAACCTAGGACTACACTGATTGTGTCAAACCTAGGACTACACTGACTGTGTCAAACCTAAACTACACTGACTGTGTCAAACATAGGACTTCACTGATTGTGTCAAACCTAGGACTACACTGATTGTGTCAAACCTAGGACTACACCGATTGTGTCAAACCTAGGACTTCACAGATTGTGTCAAACCTAGCACTACACCGATTGTGTCAAACCTAGGACTACACCGATTGTGTCAAACCTAGGACTACACTGATTGGGATATCAAACCAGAACTACCCTGATTGTGTCAAACCTAGGACTACACTGATTGTGTCAAACCTAGGACTACACTGATTGTGAAATCAAACCTAGGACTACACTGATTGTGAAATCAAACCTAGGACTACACTGATTGTGTCAAACCTAGGACTACACCGATTGTGTCAAACCTAGGACTACACTGATTGGGAAATCAAACTTAGAACTACACTGATTGTGTCAAACCTAGAACTACACTGATTGTGTCAAACCTAGGACTACACCGATTGTGTCAAACCTAGAACTACACCGATTGTGTCAAACCTAGGACTACACCGATTGTGTCAAACCTAGGACTACACCGATTGTGTCAAACCTAGGACTACACTGATTGTGTCAAACCTAGGACTACACCGATTGTGTCAAACCTAGGACTACACCGATTGTGTCAAACCTAGGATTACACCGATTGTGTCAAACCTAGGACTACACTGATTGTGTCAAACCTAGGACTACACTGATTGTGTCAAACCTAGGACTACACTGATTGTGTCAAACCTAGGACTAAACTGATTGTGTCAAACCTAGGACTAAACTAATTGTGTCAAACCTAGGACTAAACTGATTGTGTCAAACCCAGGACTACACTGATTGGGAAATCAAATCTAGGACTACACTGATTGTGTCAAACCTAGGACTAAACTGATTGTGTCAAACATGGGCCTACACTGATTGGGAAATCAAACCTAGGACTACACTGATTGTGTCAAACCTAGGACTACACTGATTGTGTCAAACCTAGGACTACACTGACTGTGTCAAACCTAGGACTACACTGATTGTGTCAAACCTTGGACTACACTGATTGTGTCAAACCTAGGACTACAATGATTGTGTCAAACCTAGGACTGCACTGATTGTGTCAAACCTAGGACTACACTGATTGTGTCAAACCTTGGACTACACTGATTGTGTCAAACCTAGGACTACACTGATTGTGTCAAACCTAGGACTACACTGATTGTGTCAAACCTAGGACTACACTGATTGTGTCAAACCTAGGACTACACTGATTGGGAAATCAAACCTAGAACTACACTGATTGTGTCAATCTAGGACTACACTGATTGTGTCAGACCTAGGACTACACTGATTGTCTCAAACCTTGGACTACACTGATTGTGTCAAACCTAGGACTGCACTGATTGTGTCAAACCTAAGACTACACTGATTGTGTCAAACCTAGGACTACACTGATTGTATCAAACCTAGGACTACACTGATTGTGTCAAACCTAGGACTACACTGATTGGGAAATCAAACCTAGAACTACACTGATTCTGTCAAACCTAGGACTACACCGATTGTGTCAAACCTAGGACTACACCGATTGTGTCAAACCTAGGACTACACCGATTGTGTCAAACCTAGGACTACACCGATTGTGTCAAACCTAGGACTACACTGATTGGGAAATCAAACTTAGAACTACACTGATTGTGTCAAACCTAGGACTACACTGATTGTGTCAAACCTAGGACTACACCAATTGTGAAATCAAACCTAGGACTACACTGATTGTGTCAAACATAGGACTACACTGATTGTGTCAAACCTTGGACTACACTGATTGTGTCAAACCTAGGACTGCACTGATTGTGTCAAACCTAGGACTACACTGATTGTGTCAAACCTAGGACTACACTGATTGTATCAAACCTAGGACTAATATAAAATATAAGCTAGAATTTCAATATATACAATTTTCAATATTAGTATTAAGCCTAAGTGCTTCATTTTATTGTAGTGTTTTTATACTAGTAGGCACAGCTACCCTGTCCAGAAATTTCAACAACAAAAAATATGCTGGCCTTTTTTTTAGCAATTAAAAAATTTCACAAGAAACTTCAGATATTGTTATCTTTCTTTGTAATCATACAGTGTGTATGCTTTAAATTGTTGCACTGCATAACATTTCCTTTTAAATTATATTTATATTGGAGTTACTGAAAAGACGAAAAATTCATTATTGTCATCCTTGCGATAGAATTAATTTATATGGCCCAGCTTAACACCATTTATACTTATCAGAATAAATCAGATTAATGCGGCAGCAAAATTAAGCCTATTCAGAGAAACCTGCCGATATGCAATAGGAAAACGGGCAATTCTTGTCAATTTAGACTGGAGTCCAGTAAACCCTGCCCGTAGTAAGACTTGAACCTTACCATGATCAATAGTAGATGACCTCAACCACTCAGCCACATAGGCTTCAAAAATTTAGGTGTACATTGAACCCTAGGGGTTGCATCAGTATATTTCACATTCCTCCAAGTTCTAGATTCTAAGTTTCCCCAAGTTCAAGAATATCCCTCCAAAAAGTGTTAAATTTTCCGGCTTCTTTTTAAGGCCTTGACAGTTTATGGTCCACAGTTAATTGCCACCATATTTTTGGTACTTTTTCTATCAACGTTTTCCATGTTGAAAAATGGATTGGATCTAAAAACTTGTTGATCCAAGTAACTTTCAGACCCATACAGTAACACTCTATATGAGGCATTTTCAGAGCCCCATTTTCATATGTATTTATTATGACATTCCTTTTAACTTTGTTTGACTTGCCATTCCACAAGAAAGATAAACCAAAGAGTCCAGTTCCTTGAAAAATGTTGTGAAGAATTAGGTAAAACAATAAGGATTTGAGAAAAAAATTGAATAGCTAGGATTCTTCCCGATATATATTTAAGGTCTCTGTGTACTTAGTAATTCAGTAAAGCTTTTATTTCATCTTTTTTAAATTTTGTAATAAGAAAAAATCAGCCCAGAAAGCACAAAATTCACTGTAAAACCATGAATGCCTGGAGATTTTCTCATGTACTCATATCCTTAATATTAATTTAGACTTACCTCCCCTGACTCCATTATAATGAGTGTGAGACAATCTGTCGTGATTGTCAGATTGACATTTGACCCTGCATATTGCATCTTTGGGGCATCTCCTAACATCTTCACCAACTTTTTGTCAACCTGTAAACCAATTCAAAAGTTTTTTTACCATTCAATCTTTTAGACTTTTTTTATACTCACTTTTTTTAGTAATGACTAATGTTTATCAAATATAAAGTGCAATAATTAAAGGTACTTACCTTTCATTTTTTTTGCCATTTTAAACCCCTCTGCTTTACATACCCTTGTACTAATTAAAGATATTTACCTTTCGTTTCTTTCCTGTTTTTAATCCCACTGCTTTACATACCCTTGTACTAATTAGGGTATTAACCTTTCGTTTCTTTCCTGTTTTTTACCCCACTGCTTCACATACCCTTGTAAAAATTAAGGTATTTACCTTTCGTTTCTTTGCTGTTTTTAACCCTGCGGCTTCACATACCCTGCATATAGCTTCTCTGAAAGGATAAGGTATTAATATTATCAACATAAATATATTACTTGGATTTGCAACAAGATTACATAACAACTGCATAGAAACAGGGCCTAACAGCATCAGCATTTACACAGATATCTGTGGTTCTGAAGGCATATACTGTACAAATAAAATCAAAATATTTGCAAGAAACACTTTAATCACAAGTCCTTCTTTGGAAGACTGCTAAAACCTCTGTATGCTAATGATACCTGTCCATATATATTGTATCCTACATTTCCAGTGGCAGTCAAACAACTTGATCCATCAAGTTCCCCTATTTAACAAATTGTAGTTGATTCCAGTGCAATCTAATTAAAATTAAACCTTTCGCTCACTTTCTACCATAATATCACAATGCATTTATATAAATTCACACAACTCTTAACATTGTTAGAAATACACCAGAAAGAAACTATATTTACCTAGCAAGTGCTGTCCTAGTATCAAAATCTAGCTGTCTCATGGACTCCTTCACCTCCAAACAGCCAATATACTGTTGATATAAAATGATTAGATATTAAAAAACATAAATACTTTATTTAAATATGTCAACATATATGTATCTGTATTTAAAAAGAAAAACTTATAGAAAAATGTAAAAATAAATACATGTAACATGTATCTGTGTCTCCAAACACCTTTATAAAAGTAAAAAAAAAATGTTTCTTTTATTTCAGGTTTATACCTCCCTTTTGTAAATTGTTCAGCTACATATATACTTTGATATTCAGTTTTTATTGTACCACATTACTAAGTTAATCAGGGTTCACAACAGGCTATTCAAGGGCGGTGCTCCTCCAATCTTTAATTGGTTTCCTCCACCCTTGAATTTTGAGCTTCATACTAGAAGTTTGACTTTATTCTTAAAAAATGAAGTTTTTAAATACAAAAATACATGTATATTGTGACTGGTAGCAAAAACACAAGTGGGAAAACAAAAACACTATTATGAATAAATAAATGTCACTCTATAATTTTTATGAGTAAGGAAATGGATCATCTTCCGACTTGCACCACCCTTGGATTTTGAGCTGTGGTGATCCCTGTTAATATTCGATAGCTTTGGCCAAAACTACTGGCAATCCTTGTAAAATAACAAGTCCAATGCACCATTTCTGAAGTCAGATTTGAACTCACAACTTAAAACCACAAGTCCTTTTTGGAAGAATGCTAAAACCTCTGCTTCTGAACAATACCATGTATCTGATTATAAATGTTGACAAATGAGTGATCATCAACATAGACCTATCTGCCACCATGGCCCCAGAAGGATCAACAAAAAACATTCTGAACCAGGAGTGTTTCAGCTACAGATATACAAATGTATACCATGGCATCCAGTTTATATCAGGGGAGAAAGCTGTACATGTAGTTCCTAGTAAGAACTGCCAACTTTCAACACAACAGGAAAATGTTTCTCTGCGATACTGATGTCCCTTTGCACATATTGGTAAACACCAACCCCCAGCCTTTTCTAAGCTTGAAACATTAATGTCCCACCTGGCCCAAACATGTATTTGTAAACATGGTAAACATCCTCTGTTTCTTAGTTAAGTCAAGCATGAAGTTAATTGGTCACAGCTTAAGGGAATTTACCAAGTTAGGAGATCTCACCATGTTGTAACTGTGTACCAAGTTTCATGAAGATGTGAAGTCATCTTCATAAACAAGGCTTCAAGGCAAAGAAGGCAATCCTGTGGCATGCCAGACAGACTGACAGACAAACAAACAGACCAAAAAGCTTTATGCTTCCCGACTTTCCTTGGCACGATATAAAAACTAGCAAGCTTTGTCAATAAAGGTTAGATTTCAGCACACATTAACAAAAGTCAAACTGAAATTACAAGCTGGTGATCAACAGTAGATGGATAACGATTTGAACATGGTTTAGCCAGAAGATTGTACAACTTGACAGTTAACTAAACAAAAACAAACAGAATTATTTACCCTGACACCGTAACAAACACCAGCATCTGGTCTGATCTGAACATCTGGGTGTATCCATCCTCTCTCCGGCTTGTGCATAAAACTTCCCGTTTTAGACCATTCTGATGGCTGTTTCTTTTTCTTTTTATCCATTCTAAAAAAGTACATAAACATGTATGCATGTTTTTAAAAGTTAAAATGTTCTGTAATTAAGAGTTCATTTATTACATAATCCAATGTTTACAGTATGGCAATACTTAGTCAATGGTAATTATTTCCATGTTCATGCATATTACAAAGTAACTGCTGCAAAAACAAAAGTAGGGGCACTTTTAAGCCTACACACATCTATGTTTACAAACATGAACATAGTAAAATCATCAGTACACTTAAAAAACATTAAAGTTTTAGAACAAATATAAGTCTTCTATAAAAATATTACAATTAAAGTACACATTAATTTTCCTTGATTTATATATTTTTTTTCTATTACAGCTACAGCCAAGTTTGTTTTCATCAAGGCATAGATACTGTAGTAAGTTCTGAGTGACAAGTACTTAAAACAAAGACAGAATACTTGACAAATTCTCATTACCATGATTACCATATCCTTTGATTGTAGTACTAGTATGTGTAGTACTAGTATGTCGCTTTTCCTTTTGATTATATCATGTATATGTCAATGTGTAAACCAACTATTTATAGATTTTAATATTTCTAAATTTGGAAATTTAATCAGGACATCTGTTTGACAACAAGTTCTAATTCTTTTGTGTGACAGATATTTGAATGTTATTTATGCTGCTTTTAACAATTTTTCAGCCATATCATGGCTTACCCAGCTCACAGCAAGGAATTTGTTTGTTTGTTTGTTTGATGGTGTTTAACGCCACTTTCAGCAATTTTTCAGCTATATCATGGCGTCCAGTTTTTATTGGGGGAGGAAGCCGGAGTACCCGGAGAAAACCCCCGACCTGCGGTAGGAAAACTGGCAATCCTTGTCAATTAAGATTGGAGTCGAGTACACCCTGCCTGCAGTGAGTATCGAACCCGCAATCTCAGTGTTGACAGACCACGTGATCAATAGTAGACGAACTACCTTGACCACTCGGCCACCGAGGCCCCCGACTTCCATTTGAACCCCCAACTAAAAATGCATTATTTCAAATGTAAATAACAGAATTTGGCACTGGGTGCAGCCACTGGTGAACCCCACAGTGGACACAGTCATGCATTGCCAATTGGGCAAGTGCGAGCCGTGTGAACTCCATGTATCTTGTGATAGCCCCTACAGAAAAATAAATTGAGGGCCAATCGTGAGCTATGTGGTTGCCAGTTGAGGGCTAGCTGTTTTAAGCTAAAAAGTTGAGGGATAGGTGTTGAGCAATTTTGCTCAACTTAAACCTGGCCAAAAACAGTATTTTGGACAGGTGTCCCTCAACTGGTCATCAACTGAAGGTGGCCAATCAGTTGAGCATTTGTACTTGAAGTTATATATATAGTTGAGGAAAGGTTGAGCATTAGGACTTCAAAATTTATATAGTTGAGGAAAGGTTGAGCATTAGGACTTCACAATTTATATAGTTGAGGAGAAGTTGAGCATTAGGACATCAAAATTTATGTAGTTGAGGAAAGTTGAGCATTAGGACTTCAAAATTTTTTTGGTTGAACATTCTGACATTATGTACTTTAAAAGTTGACAAACGAAACTTGTCACCTATGTACCTACACTATGCACCATGTTTATAGAAAAACATGTCGTTCTTTGTTTAATGCTTTCTGAATTTAAATGTGAGCATTTTAAAACATAATAAGTATCTTCATTAAATACAATATTAATAAATGATTGTAATTACATCATTTCAATATGTGCATGTTCCACCCTATTTTCCGACACACACATGACACATACACTTTTATACCTCTCTTGGATTCTTTAAAAACAATGTATGAGTGGTGAATTCTAACTCTGAGATTTTTGTTATACTTGTTATTCATTATATACAAAAACCTGTATTTGGCTGACCTTCATTACTAAAACAAATTTAATTCAGTGAAATTCTTACAGTTGATCAGTTATGTCCAATGTGTTACAATTTTGAAATTCAGTTTATTTATTGATTTTTTAATTTAATTACCAAACATGTTTATAATTGTCACCTTGTTATCATAGATATATAAATTTAATTAAAAAACAACATATAAATAATTTATCGAATTTTTCTTTTTCGTTTATATATATGCGGTAATTTCCGGATATTCGATGTCTTTCCGGTGTGGACGTTGTTTTATCAATACGACTTCCATTTCCGCTACGTCACAGATTTCAAAATTTTTGTATTCCTTTGTTGTGATCGACAATCGAAAGAATAAGTATTTAATAAAATATGACGGTAAGTAATGCTTAGCAAAGTTGTTTATAGATGTTTTCATGCATTTATTTAGAATTTTTCATCTTATCTTGAAATTTAATTTTGGAAATCGATAGCGATATGTGTGTCTACTTTTTAATGTTTAAAATTGACTGATAATTACTTTCAGAAAACAACTATTTTATGTAACATCAAAAGATACAGATTTTTTTTTGAAAATGATACTTTGTGGTCAATTAATATTTTACAGATAAGTCATCTAACGAATGAGAATGCAGTTTTGGGTAGACTGACAGTGAGAGCCTACGACTACGTACATTACAATTTAATATTGTGAAGATGGCATTTTAACATGCAGGAACTGAATCTGCCAGCATAAACAGAAAGCATGATGTAGGTACATGGTTCTAAGATAATTACAGGAGTATAAAACATTGTATAACTTATTTTTGATGTAAAAATTATGATACATGTCATTTTATTGATATTCAAATGTAAATAAAATTATAATAACTTAACCACTAACACTGAAAAAGTACCAATTATATGACCATGTATATTTATAAAAAATAATTAAAAGGTTAACACTGATCCACACATGAACAAATGATTATTTTTGGAAAGGTGAGCAATTCCAATGTAGCAATGCTCATTTTACTCATGGGTTGATTTGAAGTCAAAAATGAGAAGAGGACTAACAGGTACATACTGTTGAGGTGTTATGTTTTTCAATGAATAAACTTACAACTGGCAAAATTTACACAAACAGTTACTAGTATGAAATAGGTCACATATAAAATTTATAAAACATTACACATTTTTTTCCAGGAAAACTGACAAGATGTTTATGCTGACAGTTGTGGAAGTGAGGGACAAAATGTTATACAGATTAATACTTTAAACGAGAAGTTAGTGGTTAAAAACAGCAGAAAAGGACTATTAAAAAGCTTTCTTTGAAATGAACTATTTTTATGTCATCATGTGATTGCTTTCACTGATATTGACTTTAACAGTTAACACTGATCATATACGTTAACTAACTGTGTCTTCCATGTGAATAAAAATAGCAGAATTTTTAATGTTAGTTTTTACATAGATGGACCAATAGCTGTTATGTCTAGCTGTACACTAAAAAAAATTGTTATTTATTATTTAACACCAATTACACATTTAAAACATTGGCCAGCTGGCCATCAACTATTGGCCAGCTATCACTCAACTGTTGACCCTCAAGTGTTGGCTAACTGTTCCTCAACTCCTGGCTGTCAACTATTGGCCACCTGTTGCTCAACTACCTGCCCTCAACTAGTGTAAAACCAAATAGTATAATGCTGTTCAACTAATTTGCATAAAGTTGAGCAAATTCATAGTTGAGGGATACCTCATTTGCATGGCAAAAACCCATGTAGCGGATAGCTGTCCCTCAACAGTTTATTCAACTGGCTGCCAGTTGAGCAGTTCAGTTGGCCATCCTATCATTTTTTCTGTATGGGAGTCTAATGCTTTGCATTTTTTATTGGGGAACTACCTTGACCATTCTGTCACAAAAAGTTTCTTACATTTTGTCAGGACAATTTCCTAATAAAACTGGTAAAACAAGTCATAATAGTCAACAATTATTAAAAATAATTGGTACAAATTCTAATATGATGCCCTGCTTTAGCTATGCAAATAAAACAGTGTTAAAATTCCAACAAATTTAATTTGCATGTGCATAAGCTGTGTGTTTTTGTGTAAATGTAAAAACTGACTTAAAAAATCCATTTTACGTGTTATCCATAAATATCACTATTGTTAATAATGTTGTTATTTTTAGAATGTATTCTGAGATTTTTATGATTTAACATACTCCTGATACATTTTTTTCTAACAACTCAACATTCAAATTAATACATGTATGAGGTCACAATTAGAATTCCGACATCATATATTTTGTAAAAATAATATTGAAGATGAGATTCATTTTCTCATAGAGTGTAATGCTCTTAACTGTATAAGAACACACTTTTTATCTTTTTTTGAGAATAAATGTAAGAACTTTAGCAAATTATCTTCTACAAATAAATTTATTTGGCTGTTAAGCAATGAAGATAGAGAAATCATCATAAAATTATTCCAAATGCTAGAAGAACTATTCTTGAAAAGAGATTCCTTACTTTGTGTTAATCAAGTGTCTTCATAAAGTATATATATTGTATAATTTATAATAGTATATTAAATATTCTTATAAGTTCCAAAGATAAGAGCTGCACCCCCCAACACCTCATCCAGACAGAGACTAAAATTAATTTGTTTTTATCATAAAACTATTTTTTATATGTTATTGTTACTAAAACTAATTAGAATAATCACATGTTTTGATATTTTGATTTTTGTTATGAATAATTGTTCTGCCTCTCTGGGGGCTCCATAATTTGATTAAATAAAAATTTGTATTTGTATTTGTATACACTCAACTGCAAATTTCAAACAGGAACAATGAAAATTGGTCTAACATTTGTCAATATTTTTTGCTAAATTCAATAAAATGACCAGTAAATATATTTATGTCAATTTTATTTGCTTTAACATACTGTTTTGGGATATATCTTATTAGTTTCAAAAAACAAAATTACCATTGAAAGCGTCCTCTTTGAGCCGCTTCGAAATTTTAAAACATTAGACATTAGAATCAAAATAGATTATTGTAATTGGGCTCTATGCAAATTAGAACTTGTATTTGTCCTCATTTTATACCTCACTATTGCTTGGTATGAAATATTAACAAATATAAGGTCTGACAATGTTCTAATTTGCATAGAGCCCAAATGCAATAATCTATTTCTTAATCAACTGATCAATATACTTAAAGATTATAATTATTACGCAGACATTGAAGTACCAGAACATAGAAAGAAGCTATCAATCTACATGTATCCACATTTAGAAAATGACAGTACATTTAGTTTGTCAAAAGGTTTCATATAACTTAGATCACATACCTAAAAATTACACAAAAGATTTGTACAGATGTAAAAATTAACTGCATGAAAACACACAATGTTGTACCTGTAATATTAACTTGATTGATTATGACATCCCTGCTTATCCTTAAAATTATTTACATAACAAAGACAAATAATATGGTAACATGTATTATTTATTACTGGCGATAAAAAAATGGGTTAACAGTTCCTGGTTTAATCATTTAATTTTAATATGCAAATATTTGAAGGACAAAGTTCATATTCCTCTACTTTATATTGTATATATATATAAGCATACCCCACCCCCACCCCACTACTACCACCACCACAACATATTCATTTAAAATTCATACACTAATGTATTAGTATGCAAATCCTTGCACTTTTGCGTTAAAATAACATAATAAAAGACTGAATACATATGTATGTTTTATTTATTAAACAAATATGAATAAACCCTTTTCTGTCCATCAGTTTCAAAACAGACATGTATAAGCAAAGAAGTTCCAGGTTTAAAATCATGTACACCCAATCAGGGACATAGTGCAAGGGAGATTTTGGGGGAATTAACTAGGCTACATGTACCTTAGTTGATGATAGAATTATTGGCACAAACAATGCTTGAAAACAATCAAAATCTGACTCACCAACTCTGAATGTCTGTCATGATTTGTCATCATTTACAAGTACAACTAATCATCCACTTAAAAAACTTCCTGATTTATAAAAACAATAGTTTAATAGTGAAATACTGAATCCTTATCAGAACTTAAAACAATAATTGCTTCCTGTTTGACACACATCTTTTCGGACATTGTTGCTGCATGCCCACCAGAAATTATAATAGTAATTACCTTTCTACATACAAATCCACATAAATTTGAAATTTTCAAAAAATTTAATAAATTAATGTAGTCCCTTGAATATTATCAAAATATTGTCATTATACATAACCAACTTGAAGAATAATATCTTCCTTCCTTTACAATTAAAAATACTGTACAATAATTGGCACACTCCCAGTGTGCAAATTTCGTCACTTTTTCTTACTCAATTAGAAAATTGTACCTTGTATGTCTATGATAACCCCTAATACAGTTGTATTTATCATTAGGCCAAATTATACCTGTAAAAATTCTAATTTTGTCTTGAGAGTCGACAGATTAAACTAGAGGCTCCCATGGCCAGGAGCCTGTATTGCTCATCTGGTATTTAAGGTAAGATACTACCAGTTGTAAATCTAATGTAAAGAAAGTAACGGACTTTAAAGAATTTAGTTTTGTTATGGAAAAGTTTAAAACTCATTGTGATCAAATGTGAAATTAAGGTACAAGTGCACATGTCAGAATGTTTGTGTAAAAGTTTATTTATCAGGATTTTAGGTAAATTTCTTAGTTGAAAGGACCATATTTGTTACAAAAATTGGCAGATCTAATATGCACTTCATATGGTGTACTTTTTTTGTTGCAATTATTGTTAAATTTTGTGTAGTAGTTTCAGAGGAGTTACTTCCAGAAACTTATATCACAGATGGATGGTTAAAAACCCTAAAGTCATTTTTGTAGCCCTCATAGAGCAGAACAATTAAGCAATGCTAACTTTTTCTCTAGTTGTAATAATTTTCACGATTTTGTGGCAAAAATGTCAAAAATAATCAATTTGGACAATTAAAGGGCAATAACTCCTACAAGGAGTCATCAAACAACTTCGACACAATGGAGTGTTTTGTAGAGCTTTCGATGCTGATGAAGGCATGTCTCTGATCAGTTTGCCTGTATCTGTCATACTTTTCGAACTATAAGCCAAAATCTGTATTTCACCCCCCCCCCCCCCTCTATTTTTAGCCATGGCAGCCATGTTGGTTAATCTGTGGCCATGGTTTGTGCAAAGTTTCAAAGCAGTACTTTCAGTGGTTTCAGAGGAGAAGATTTTTAAAACTCAATTAAAACCGATTAAAAAAAACAGTTCAAGGGGAATAACTCTTAAGCGGTTTATCAGACAATCTTGACCCTAAAGCCATTTTTGTACCTCTCATAGAGCAGAACAATAAAACAATGCTAACTTTTTCTCTAGTTCTAATAATTTTCAAGATTTTGAGACAAAAATCATCAATTCGACAATTAAAGGGCAATAACTCCTACAAGGAGTCGTCATACGAATTTGACCCAATGGAGTATTTTGTAGAGCTTTTGATGCTGAAGAAGGAAGGTCTTTCGGTTTTCCTGTATCTGTAATACTTTTTTGAACTATAAGCCAAAAACTGTATTTTGACCCCCCTGTTCTATTTTTAGCCATGGCGACCATGTTTTTTTACGAATCAAAAATCCAAACGATAGTTTGGTAAGGGACATGCTAAGCAACAACCATACCAAGTTTGGTTGCATTCTGTCAAGTGGTTTCAGAGAAGAAGATTTTTGAAAAGTTGAACGGACAGACGACTGATGACGGACGGACGACTGACGCCAAGTGACGGCAATAACTCACATGACCCTTTGGGTCAGGTGAGCTAAAAACAGTAAGGTACGATTATCTGTTGTACATAATAATGTACATATATAACAAAACACATACATGTAAAAAAAGAAAATTGTAAAATTTGTTTGTTTTCCTGAAATACTAGTAGTGTTGTGCGAGATCAGACATGAAATATAAAATATATTTAATAACAGAAACCACCTGCAAAATTGTTGATACTTTTTAAATTATAACAGCTATAAATTTAACATATCTATCATTGTGGTAAGTTCTTCCCTTTATCTTATATACTCTTACGAGGAAAAGAACATGGCAACAAACGACAAGACTGGAAATTTACAACATAAGATCTGGAATATTATTCCATTGGTACCTCACCCCCCCCCCCCCCCCCCCCCCAAAAAAAAAACAATTCCAGATTATTTTTATATAATGTTTTTGATTGGTTATTTTCTTACATTTCGTGGCCAAAATATAGATTAATAAAATATATAAACAATAGAATTACATCCCTTCACAATGAAAAATATAACTTATTTATATATAACTAATATACAAATGCATTACAGATATTATGAATAATTTTGTATGAAATATAGTTCAATAAGAAACATTTCAAACAAACAAACCTTAATATTCATAGGCTAATTATACATGTACAATGTATTGAAAAAAAAAGAAAACACTTGTTATATAATATACAAGGCAAAAATATACTAGTATAGCCTAGGGTCAGTAACCTTTTTTATTGTTTAGTTTTTTAAATAACTTTGCAGCAACTTTAATGAAGTAAACTATCAGTAATCACTAACTGATACACTTAGTAACAGAGTATTCAGTGATTTTATACAATGTAGCTTAAACTGTTATTCAAAGGTTCTTTTTAAGTATTTTATGCTGTTCTTGCTTAAAAGATGATGCTGGGAATATACATGCATATGCAGTTTTTATGCACATATACATGTACATGTATTACCTAAAAAATAAATCATGATGCAATATGTGATTTTCAAGATATAATCGCTCTCGTTAAAGGAGGTGGAGTTGTAATCCTGATCATGTGACGTCATAAAAAATTTATACGACAACATTTGCTACGAAATGGGATGGCGTAAGAAAGACGATGCAAAACGAAACATGTGCTGTGTTGTCCCAAGTTGCAAAGCCATCTATAAACATAAAGTCATGGAAGGGGGTCATGTTTTATTCCATTCTATGCCGTTTACACGATGTTAAAAGACGGTGCATAAAGGAAAGTGCCCTAAATAAAATCATGTGATATAATACATCTAACTACCTATCTTGAAAACGGCATATTGACATTTTATGTACATGTGTACAACCATTGAAAAAATTAAACCAATACATGTGTATATGATTTGTTTACATACAAACATCATGCCTTCCAAGTTTTGTCAAAATCTGCTATGGCCACACCAATTTAATTTCTTGCTCTTCAGATTTTTGTCATTTTAAAATGGGGCGAGCAAGCGAAATAATAATTTTAATATTATTATTTTGATTTTCAAAATAAATCATATACGAACAGAAAAAATTGGAGCGAGCGATACCTTTTTTTATTTTGGTCATCTGGCAATCCTGCTCCAACAGCATATCTACTATAAATACAAATATTACTCAGGAACTTTTATTTCAAATTTTTGATTCAAATGTTCCGTATCCTCATTTTTTTTATTATGTCGGCGCTTAGTTTGAAATCTTTGATTTCGACACGTCTTTGAAAAATCTGTGCTGATGCACGTCCACTGAAATAAATCGCCGTGTTTTGGACAACCATGCATCTCTTTATGACAAATATCCACACTACTAAAACGACTTGTTGTTTCTTTTGGTTTCCGTTTTCAAAATACATCAATATTTTTGTTTGTGATGCAATAAAATGGCATGTAACATTAAGTGCTAACAAGATTACGATTTCAAAGAGTAAAATTAAAAAAATTCCGGACAACTTTCCGAGAGCAGGGAGCCGAATTTTTTTTTATTATTATTTTTTCGATTTCGATAAAATATGTGCGGTCGGGTCCATAGAACAAGAAATTTATTTGGTGTGGCCTAATACATGTTAATATAGTAATTTCATAGAGCACAAAAGATGATGGAAGATAGATACCATGAGATAGCAGTATTGGTCAATTCTAGATGCTTTTGTGATTTGCACTTGTATGATGATGTGAAATCTAGTACATGTACTCAATACCAGATGAATAGAATACATGTAAATGCTAGTAGTAAAAAGACTTCTATTTACACCAGAGTTAACAACTTCAATAAATGGCAATACAACTGACAGTAGCTAAGTTATTGCACCCAGTGCAAAGAGAAATCTGAGGTTAGTGTCATGTAAAGTAAGTAATTTTTTAATTTCTATATAATTTTTAAACAAAAAGTGCTTTGTAGCTAGCAGTACATGTATATATAGAGAAAATAAAGTCCATGTATGTATTAAGAGCACATATATGATTGATGATAATAAATTTTATGCATTTTACTAGTCATGCTAGTAGTTTAATTAAAATAAAATCATTATGCCTAATGTTTAAGTTTGTTTGTCTCGACTCCTGCGAGAATGTGATGGTGTAGCAATTAGGACTTATTTTTATTATTGTCTTATTGTCTAATCATCTGTACTTGTGAATTCTGTTTTTATATTTTATTCAAAGCGACAGTGATGTATCAAATGAAGACAAATACTAGTATATGGTGTGACTGACCATGTTCTAGTTCATGCATTGTACATGTCTAACAAATGTTTAAAATTTTTTTTTTCAATTTCAAGTTTATTATAGTCTCATTGTCGAATTATATGTCTTGTGACTTCTGTTTTAATTGTATTTTCATTTCATGCAATTGACCCATTTACAGTTATACATGATTTATCTCCCTTTTTACTTCCATTTAAAAACTATGGCTATCATCACTAAAAAGACTATGCTATTGAAATACAGATTTTGCATTGTTTTTGTATTGTTTGTCCATGCCAATTAAATTATCTATTTAACCTCATTAGTAGATGTTACTTTAGTCATAGGCATCAGGTGAGTTTGAATATTAGAACATGGATGTCACTGGTAAGCTTGTTTATGAAGCTATAAAACAGCTTGGGTTGCTGGGGTTCTACCTTAGATTAGCATCAGGTAAATGGGGTAACAAACATCAGTTAATTAATTAACAATCATGTTTACACAGCAGGGGGTTTCAATAATATCCTCAGATTTTGACACCTGTAATTAACATGAAACATTAAAATTTATTGAATACTAGTCAGATAAGCACTTGGTCATATCTGCACCTGATATAGTAAATTCGGCACCTGTAATTATTTTAACTATTTTTTCGTAATATATTGCAATATTCAGTTAAAAAGATTTTTTTAACAGAAAACAACGTTTAATCCATATCCTTAAAAAATCAAGAAAATTTAACAATTTATATTAAATGTTACCAGCACTATGAAATCAAAGAAAAAGTAATCGGAAAATCAAGTTATTTATATCATATTAATAAGAAATAATTACATTAGCATGTAACATATAGCATTATAAAATTATTATTATGAATCGGAAAAAGGAACTAAAATTTTTTATCAAAGATAAGTATATGTTATTTTTGTACTGAAATTCTGTGCATCTGGAAACACAAAAATGTTTTCAAAAGGGTAATTATTATTATTGTGATGATACTACAGGGGTCACCACACTCTAAAAAAGTAAGGAGAAGTGACTTCTCCCTGGCAGCCAAACAGGGAGAAGTCAGGCCCTGATAGGAAGACATCAGAAGACACTAGGGAGAAGTCAGGGGGACCGTACAAATAATTAATTTCGCAGTAGTTACATACATTTTTCATTATTTACATCAATTTCCAGGACTATTTCTCTTGTGTTTTAAAACCATAAAACACTTAGATTCAGGTTTTTTTCATTATTATTCATGATATGCAATATCAAAAAGCACATAACCTTTATCATTAATCAAAGTTGTACTGATCCAAATTGCTTCATCATGTTCATGGGACACCCATCTACAGAACTTATGATGTCAATAATTACTATACATCTTTATACTTTATAGTGAAGCTCAAATACTTATCAAAGAAAATTGTTAAAGTACAATACTCTTTGAAAGAACTGAAGTTTGAAACCAATTAAAAGTGTTTGTTTATCAAAAATATTACGATTTTTCATTATGGGCCGTTGTACATTACTTTTCTTCGTTGTTCACTTCCGGTAATTAGTCACATCCGGTAAATAAACAAATAGCGCACAATACATTTGAAAGACGTATTTCGTTTGAAAATATGTTAAATACGCATATTGTTTGCCGTTTTTTATTGGAATTACACATTTACTGACAAATTGGTAGTCAGGGTGAAGTATTTGGACCAGATTTACAAGTATCTTATGTGAACCATCAGACGACTTGAGGGAAATGACAGGGCGACTTGGACTTCGCTTTTGAGGCGCCTAAGGGCGACTTCAGGTCCTAGTAGGGCGACTTTGTCGCCCACTTCGCCCAGTGTGGTGAGCCCTGATACTAGTATCTCCTTTTAATTATTTTCCATTTTTCTCAAATTTCTTACATATTAAAACTCTTGGGTTTGGGCCTTTTCATCTTTATTTAAAAAATAAATTAGGATAAAGACATAACACCTTCAGAGTCATTACTGCAACAACAAACGATACAATTATACAAATATAAATTATTTTAAATGTCTAATTATCGCTCTCTATTATAACAGTAATATATGCGACCATCAAAAATAATTACAGTAATTTCAAAGAATCTCCATAAATAATTAGTCATTATTTTATTTTTAAATTATTATTTCAAGATTTCATTAAAATTGCCTTATAAACCATTTCATTGTAAAAAGTATTAAAATAATTTAACAGGTGCCATTTTTGGTGCCAAAGTTGATGCCGATGCGACTCTTCTAAGGTGCGGAATCGTCTTTTTTTGTTGGTACCGATTTTACCAAGTGCTGATTGACTTGCACCCAATTTATCAAAGATAACTGTCCATTTCAAAAGCTTGCAACATTACAAACTGCAGCTGAAGCCGCAGTTTTTAGTACCAGAAGTTAACGCTTTGTAACATTTTTTTAAATTGGAAAGTCGTCAATTGAATCTTTTGACTGTGTTGTTTTGTTTCTACTGGATTATCTTAATTAAAAAGGTAAAATATGGAATAATAAAAAGATGCAATCGAAAAAAATTTCAAAGGTGGTGCGGCATTTATGATATAGTATAAGCCAATCTTAATGCAAAATGATCATGCATGCCCCTCCCATTTAAAGCGATTTTCAGCTATTCCTTAAGAAGTGTCACAAAGTTACTGATGAATGATATAATTCAAAACACTCTTCAGATATACGTTTCACATATTCTTACGACAAACTTAATTGTACCCTGTGTAAATAAGATATAACGGCGCCGAGATTTTGTAGCAGTGAGTTTGGGAAATGGTTTGATATTTTATCATTAAAATTTGTTGACAGTAATAAATCTTAGATAAAAGTAGTTATTCTGACTTTTTTGTTTAGTTCTTACCTAAAATGTATTGATTACTTCATGTTCATTCCAAATATTTCACAAAATTATTATTTGAAAATACACTATGTCGTGACAAAATTAGTAATTGCAAACCGGAAGTTTATAACACAAAACACATACGCAGACGCAGCATCGAAGTAACATAAGTACATTGACCGCTAATATACAAAATAGTTTTGGTCAATGCATTCATTATCATTCTCAGATCTCTCCCGTGATCTCTCCAGATAAATTTAAATAAATTGTTATCAAAATTAGGATTAGTTGAATTAATTATATTGGTTTGTTATGAACTTGTAAAAAAATGTCAATTCTTGCTTCCAAATTTAATTTTCAAAAGGCAAAAATAAACTTACTGCTCCGTCATGTTCTGTGAGTCAATGAACAGCAATAGTCAAATGAGAGTTTGTGGATGATTAATGAATGCTGTCGCAAATGAACTGCGCGCGAACGTATTACATACAAAGAGTGTATCATAAATTTTGCTTTGATTTTATGTGGATTTGATATTCAAATCAATCTGTGATTGGTTTATGGAAAATATTTGCTCTCTTTACTCTTAACTTTGATCTCCTGACCAGTTTTTACAGTCACGTGGCTTTGTATTTTTTTTAGTAAACTTGAAACTTGATGTTATTTAGTACACAAGAAAATCAAGCGGCCGTTATTAACGGACAATTAAAAATAACAGAAACATATAATTACATGTCTCTGAAAATAATAATTGGATCCCTTTTCTTTGAAAAATAATTGTTGAAAAAGCATAATCTATTCTCAACTCATATATCCAAACCTCAAAAAAAATTTAAAAAGTTGTTCATAACGGTTTTTGAAATTTGAAAAACAAATATAATATGCATTGAATTTGTATTTTTATTAAGATCTGCAAAATAATTGTAAAAGGTTCGATATATTTTTATTTAGAACTCATTTGCAACATTATTTACATGTTACTAGTAACTATATTAAAATGCAAAGGAACGAGTTGGTAGGGTACGAGTTGGTCAAAGTACGAGCCATGTACCCTTTTTTGATTCGCCCCGCCTGGACCCCTCCCAAGCCGCTGAAATGGACCCGTTGTGACCTGGTTAAAACGATTGAACAGGATTTCAGATTTTTGGGGTGCAATTCCGTACGGCGATTGGTCTAGGGGCCGCTTTCAAAAATATTTAAAATCCGAATGATTGAGATGTTGTATAGCATTTATTGTACCAAAATACAAAAAACCTTATAACTAAACCTGACAAATTCATCTGCACCTTTAGTATTCAAAAAATTATAATTTAAATAATTTTCAAAATTTCAAAGCAATTTTCGAAATCAGCTGGAAAAAAGTTTTTCGTTTGTATGCTCCTGCTTTTTCGACTTCTTCTTGATTTTTTGTTATCCGTGAACGCCTTTTTGCTTTCCGCGAATGGTGCCAGACTGGTGCCTTGCAAGAGGATTAACAAATTAATTATGACGTATGCATCTACTTGTCCATCACCAAATTATTTCCGTATATACGTAATTTGATTTATATACGTAAATCAAATACATTGTATTTCCGTATATAAACTAAATGGGATACATACGTGATACGTGATCAAGTTTGACGACCTTTTGATGTACTGTCGTGTGTGTTTGCGATTCGAGGGATTGTGACCTTCGGAAATATACTATAAATGTTTATTTGTTTGACTGGGATTGATCATAATTTCAGCAATTTTCGTCCTGTAGGTGGGGTCTTGTTTTTATTGTCACAGGGAGACAGACATCCTCCCAAGTCAGGGGTTCTGAGTCCGCGTTCGCTCCATCATCATGATGGGAGACAGATTACCCGGCAAAAACATACACGACATGTATTCAGCACGAAAACGCACATCCTAGTCAATTAAGGTTGCAGTCATCGCGAGCACACCTTTCCCGCAGGTCTATTGTTGAACCCGTACGTGTTGACAGGCACGTGATCAATAGCAGATGTTTTGCTACTTTAATTAACTACCTAGCTGGGACTCTACTGGGGTGGGGGAGGGGGGTGGGCAGTCAGGTTATAGTACGAAAAACCTGACCGCGGTCCATATAGTGGGTAACATGTTTCGTCCCTTGCACGTTATATGAAGATGACTTTTGTTGATTTCGAAAACAGTGAGTCCATCTTAGACATACTTTTCTAGTTGCGGTCTTTTTCCGTTGGTAAATTCCTTGTTCCATCGATTTATTGTTTGCAAACTTACTCTTGTCCTGAATATAGCTGAAATATTAATCGCTGAACGTTAAGCAAGCATTTAACCGCTCGACCACAGATGCCCGAGAACAAAGAATTGGACAGTGTGTCCAGCTATCCATCGAGCAGTATAAATCACAAAATAGTTTTATCCATCAATCTAATACATTACGCGGACGTCAGAGAAGACACACCAACAATAAAATTAACCAATGTAAAACATGTAAAAGTTAATTGTAGTTTGCATTCCGAAATTCGTACAGCTGCAATTCTATGAGGAAATTTTTCTTCCATGTTCAATGTTACATTACATGAAATAGTTGTTTTGTTTGAATGGTGTTTAACGCCACTTTCAGCTAATTTGGAGGAGCCAAAGTACCGGACCTTCAGTAAGAAAACTGGCAAATCATGTCAGTTAAGATCGTTGTCGTGTTCATCTGTTCATAGATATTTTGATTTAGGTCGCTACACCTTGAGATAGATCTCGTCTAATTCAGTTAATAACATCTAGGGCGGCTATGTCTATAGCAACTAGTCCGGATC